>CM035151.1:9271482-9365636 GCA_020205615.1 Panax quinquefolius
TTGTATTAATGAAAGAGAACTTGATTATTCATTCCTTATTATTACATTTGGAATAACTTTTGTCTGTGCAATTTACTACATACTTGGTAACATTATTTTATTATTATTGGAACATCACATACATGTGTTTTACAGGACTGGTTAAAATCTTTATTATTACATTTGGAACATCACATGCGTATGTTTTACAGGACACAGTTAAAATCTTTATTATTAATACATTTGGAACATCACCACGCTACATGCGTTTCTGTACGAACACAGTGTGACGCCCCAAAATTAGGTATCGTCACCCATCTTGGGTCGCCACTTACGTGGTATATAAATTCAAATACAAACTTAATTATACATATGTCGGGTAAATATAGCGACAATACATAAACCGAGAGTTCTAATAGGAATATTGTCATTTAAGACAATATCCATACTCAAGGAGTCCTCATTACATTTATTATCACACTATTTCACGGAATAGTGAGGACTACTAATCTTATCCTCTGAACCATTACTCGCTTCCCAGACTCGTCCCAGCCTATATTCTCATTTCAAGAGAACAAAGGAAAGAAAAGGGTGAGCTCAACTAGCCCAAAGAAGAAATATTATAACTAAGATAATGCGAGAATAAATTATCAATAGTCTTTCAACAATGTTAAACCGATAAAATACAATAGACAACCAGTTTAATCGGTAGGAATGTGAAATCCATTAAAAGAGTTAAGTAGAAAATAAAGTCTACTATCTTTTAGGTTTTAAAGGTTTTCATCAATTTTATCACTAAGACTCGCTTTAATGAATAAACCACAATATCTAATCATCCATGTACCACGATCAAGGATTTTCATCAAATTATCAATGGTCATGACTATACTTAGAATCACCCCTCGGTCATAATCATACCAAAAACTATCCATCAACTTGCATTACAGCCACCGAGGACTTTTGTCACATCATTTATATCAAGCCACGATTATACCGAATGATCCCTCATCATAATCATACTAAGTTCATCTATGCACGTAAGCCCAAAGATAACATAATATAACATGAGGATGATGACAATGACATAATAATTCAATAAAACAAGTTCACGAATTAATTTATTCGAGAACTAATAACGTCAAATTGTCGAACATGATATCGCTTTGTAGAGTAAAATTCAAGAATGCTCGTAAAAATATTTTCATTAAAAATCTGGGATGAAGCCGCAAATATCAAGGATATTCCACTAAATTCATGGAGTATAAGTCAAAGTTTTAACCAACCGGGTATAATAAAGAATGGAATAACAAAAGAAATCACCATGCGTGTGATAGATTGCAGGCAAGGAGTTATTCCAACAGAATAATAATAATCGGAACCGTGTCGTAAAATTCACCTTGGCGGATGTTCCAACCTTCGGAATAATAAATCTTGGAATAATAAATGATGGAACCAGTCCAAGTATAATATAAGATGCAGGATATTCAACGAGAATAATAAAGACGGAATAATAAAAATGGAACCAAAGTGCGTCCGTAAAACACACGCATGTGATATTCCACCAGAATAATAATAAAGATTTTAACTAGGTCCCAGAAAACACATGATGCAGGATGTTCCAATGTAATAATAGAAGAATGTCACCAAGTATAGGTAAACCGCTTATACAGTTATTCCATAGAATAAATAAGAATAGAATAACATAAGGATTTCACCAAGTATAGGGTATCTGCGTATACGAGGTTATGTATAGGTATGCCACTTTACAAAGTTATTCAATGTAATAATAAAGAATGGAATAACAGAAGTTCTCTTCATGAATAAGAAAGAATAACACCCTTACGAGTACAACAAATAATATTCCCTACCTTAGAAGAACCTGAATATTGGAAAAGAAGTAGAGATACTTTTCTTCTTTCTCTATATAGTTTCTCTCTGGGAGTTTCAATGAATTAAGTAAGAAATAATAAAGGAATGAGCTTTCATTTATAGAAAAAGCGAGGGTGGCTCTTGGTCTTAACGAAGGGTCAAAATGACTCTCGGTAATATTGAAGAGACAACTACTACATATTCTTGAAGGGTAATTAACCTTTGGAACAGAAGAAGCGATTAACTCTTGGTAATATTGAAGTGACAACTACTATTTGCGAAGGTAATTACTATCGAATTTAAGGTAAATACTATCGATGAAGGTAATTACTATTCACAAAGGTAATTACTATTCACAAAGGTAATTACTTATCGAAGGTAAATACTATTGATGAAGGTAATTACTTATTCACAAAGGTAATTACTATTCACAAAGGTAATTACTATTGACGAAGGTAAATACTATTGTGAAGAGACTCTTTAGATGATGACATATGGGCCCCCATAAAATAATCAAACTTACCACAAAAGTCTTATAACGCACTCTTTATATACATCAAGGATTGAATAAATATTACCACAAATCATTTTATTTTTAATCAACACATTTTTAATCTTTCAACAATTATTAATCATTTATAACTTGTCATCTCAATTAATAATATAACATATTATACGATGATAATGTGACAATAATTGAATCAATAATATAAGAGATATGATGTTAAATTACGGTATGTGAATAATTGAGTATAACTAAGTGACTTCTCAATGTAAGCCAATAATCAATACCGCAAGTGCTTCTTATGCAACCAATGCCAGATTCTTGCACTTTTACCAACGGGTAGTTCAATGTTTTAATCGGTAACACCTCTGTAGCCAAGTATTTTTATAGAAAAATAATTTTTCTTTTCTAACTACGACAATACTTCCATTGTGGGGTCCACCAATGATTGAGCCGTCGTCTTTAATATTCCCCGACCAAACGAATATTTTATAATAACTTACTTACTTTGCAAAATTTATAAATATTACCTACAACTATAACATTATATCAAATTAATTCCATAATAATATTTATAAAAATTCATCTTTATTTATAAAAGTCTTACACACTGGTTAATTATTATTATTACATTGGAATAACATTATGCGATTACATCGCGTGCATGGTGATTTCTTTTGTTATTCCATTCTTTATTATACCCGAGTTGGTTAAAACTTTGACTTATACTCCGTGAAATTGGTAGAATATCCTTGATATTTGCATTTCATCGATATCTTTTCATGGAAATATTCTTGATCATTCTTGAATTTTCTTTCTACAAAATAGTATCGTGTTGACAATTTTGGGCGTTAATAATTCACCAGATAAAATAATTCTTGAACTTTTTTATTGAATTCTTATATCATTGTCATCATCCTCATATTTATATTATGTTGAAAGTCATACGTGGCACCTGTAGTGCATTGATGGACTTGGTATGATTATGACAGAGCTATTGATTGTAATCGTGGCCAGTAATGTTACAAATGATGTGATAAAAATCCTCGATTAGTAGTAGTGCATTGATGGACGATTGTTGGCATGATCATGACCATTAATGAATACCTGACTATTCTTGGCGCGTAGTGCGTGAATAATTGTGGTAATACTAATCTTAAAGAATATCATTGGTAGTAGTGCGGGGGTGATTCGATGATGTGGAATATTTATTAAAATGAGTCTCGGTATACTTGATGATGAAAAACCTTTTAAATCATAAAAGATAGTAGATTTTATTTTCTCTTGACTCTTTTAATGGAGTTCTTGATTTCATTTGTAGTTAAACTTGATGTTAATTATATTTTATCGAGTTTAACAACATTGTGAAACTAATGATAATTTATTACTCGCATTATCTTAGTCGTAATATTTCTTCTTGAGCTAGTTTGAGCTCACCGCTTTACTCATCCTTTATTCTCTTGAAAATGAGAATATAGGCTGGCCGAGTCGAGACCGGAGTAATAGTCTAGAGGATAGCATTAGTAGTCCTCACTATTCATTACGTGAAATAGTGTGATAATAATTGTAATGAGGACTCCTTTTGAGTTTGTATAATATCTAGTAGACAATATTTGTATTCAAACTCACGCTTTATGTCAGTATTATACATGACTGATTATATTAAGAAGTTGTATTTAAATTCTATACCATGTATCCGACTACCCAAGATGGGTGATGTATACCTAATTTTGGGGCGTCACAACTAATACTATCCTTCGGACCATCACTCCGCTTCCCGACTTCGCTCCAAATTTATATTCTCATTTCCAAGAGAATAAAGTGAAAGAAATGGTGAGCTCAACTCAGCCCAAGAAGAAATATTACGACTTAAGATAATGCGAATCAATTATCATTAGTCTCCAACAATGTTAAACTAATAAAATATAATAGACATCAAGTTTAACTCGCAATGAACAAGCAATCCATTAAAAAGAGTCAAGTAGAAAATAAAATCTACTATCTTTTATGATTTAAAAGGTTTTTCATCATCATCGTTATCGCCGAGACTCACTTTAATAAATATTTCACATCATCGAATCACCCCTGCACTACGATGGATATTCTTTAAAGATCAATGACCACAATTATCCATGACTACGGCCAAGAATATTTGTGTATTCATTAATGGTCATGATCATGCCAACAACCGTCCATCAATGCACTACGGCCAATGAGAACTTTTACCACATCATTTGTAATATTACGGCCATGATTACAATCAATAATCCTCAATATAATTATACCAAGTCCATCTATGCAATATGTGCCACAGATGACTTTCAACAAAATATAAATATGAGGATGATGACAATGATATAAGAATGCAATAAAACAAGTTCAAGAATTATTTTATCCGAATTATTAACATCCAAATTGTCAACATGATACTGCTTTTGTGTAGAGTAAAATTCAAGAATGATCGTAAGAATATTTTCATAAAAAGATACTGGATGAAATGAAATATCGAGGATATTCTACTACTAATTTCATGGAGTATAGAAGTCAAACGTTAACCAACCGAGTATAATAAAGAATGGAATAACAAAAGAAATCACCACGCATGCGGTACTTGATGTATATAGATGTGTTATTCCATATAATAATAATAATAACGGAACCAGTCCTAAAAAATTTACAATCGGATGTTCCAACGAGAATAATAAAAAGACGGAACCAGTCCTGGTGTAAAACACACGTGATGTGGATGTTCCAACAAATAATAATAAGACAAGAAACCAGTCCCGTAAAACACATTGTGCAGGATGTTCCAAATAATAATAATAAAAAGATTTTAACCAGTCCTGGGTGTAAAACACATGTATATGATGTTCCAACGAATAATAGAAGAATGTCACCAAGTATAGGGTGGATCATGAGCGTACGAGTTATTCCAACAAAATAATAAGAATTGGAATAACAATTCTCTTCATGAATAAGAAAGAATAACACTCCTTACAGTACAACAAATAATATTCCCTACCTTAAGAAGAAGATCTTTGGATATATAAGTATTGAAGTAGCGAATACTTTCTTTTTCTCTATAGTTTATCTCTCTAGAGTTTCAGTTAATTCAAAGAAAATAATGAATGAATGAGCTTATTTATAGAAAAATAGAATGCATTATAATTCAACTCATAAGCGATCGAGATTGATTTACTTTAATCTGACTATCCATATTTAAAGCAAAATAAAATATAATATATTCTACTTATAATCTAATAAAATGAATAACTTTATAAAAGATTTTACTATACAAACACTATGCATAATAAAATATAATATATTCTAATTATTGTCTAATAAAACAGATAGCTTTATAAAAGTATTACATTTTTATATAAAAAGATTTTACTATACAAAATACTATGGAATATTTATGCGACCTTATGCATAATAGAATATAATATATTCTATTTATAGAATAACTTTATAAAAGTATTCATTTTATATAAAAAGATTTTCCAGACGTATTATTACATTAATAATACCAACAAAACCGAGTGATTTATCACTTAAGTATCAATAATTAATACTTGTGTCTTCTTATACGAACCAGCGTAGACATCATTATTTTTAACACCGGTGTTTCAACAGCTTAACGGTAAAACTTCCTACCGTTATTTTCATAAAGTATTTTTGTCGTTTTCTCGATCAAGCAATAATTCCATTGTGGTCCACTAATTATTGTGGTCGTTGTACTAATATTCCTTGTTAAAAACGAATATTCCCAGACCAATCGAATATTATATAACAACTTGCGTGTACTTTGCAAAATTTATAAATATTACCTACAACTATTATATCAATTTCACTCCATAATATTCAAAAATAATATTTATAGAAAATTCATCTTTATTCAAAAGTTGAGGTTTTACAATCTCCCTTCTTATGAAATTTAAGCCCTCGAAATTAAGTGGTACGACTGGTATGTCGAAGAGGTAAGGATACCTTGAGTTCATTTCAAATTCTAACTCCCAAGTCATTTCCTCAACATCGTGGTTTCTCCACAAAACTTTGACTTGAGGTATAACCTTGGTGCGTAGAATATATTCCTTCTTATCCAAGATTTGAACAGGAACCTATTCATACGTCAAATCATCCGCTATTTCATCTGGTTCCAACTTAATAATGTGGTTCGGGTCTTCCACATATTTACGTAACATGGATATGTGAAAAACGTTATGAACACGAGACATACTTGGCGGTAAAGCGAGTCTATAGGCCACAGTTGCTACTCGATCATGGATTAAAAATGGGCCGATAAATCGAGGATTGAGCTTTCCTTTCTTTCCAAATCTCGTAACCCCTTTCCATGGAGCAACACGTAACAACACATGATCTCCTATATCGAATTCCACGTCCTTTCGATGAAGATCAGCATAACTCTTTTGTCGATCTTGTGAGATTTTTATACGTTGCCGGATCGTTTGAAATATTTGAGGCTTTTATGATCCGTAATGATATCCACTTTCTCTCCAAACAAGTAATGCCTCCAAATTTTAAGTGCGAAGATAATAAATGCTTGACTCTGTGATCATGAGTAGGATAATTCCTCTCATATTCTTTGAGTTGTCTTGAGGCATAGGCTATGACTTTCCCATGTTGCATGAGAACACATCCTAACCCTTTGCCCAAAGCATCACTGTAGATGACAAATGTGACGCCCCCAAAATTAGGGATACATCACCCATCTTGGGTCGCCACTTACATGGTACAGAATTTAAATACAACTTACTAACATAACTGTCGTGTACAATACGACATAAACTGTGAGTTTAAATACAAATATCGCCTACTAGATATTATACAAACTCGAAAAGGAGTCCTCATTACAATTATTATCACCTTTATTTCACGAATAGTGAGGATTACTAATCTTATCTTCGGGACCATCACTTTCGTTTCCCAGACTAAGTCCAAATTTATATTCTCATTTCACAAGAGAAACGGTGAAAGAAAGGGTGAGCTCAACTAGCCCATTAAGAAATATTATGACTAAGATAATGCGTAATAAATTATCAATAGTCTTCAACAATGTTAAACCGATAAAATACAATGATAACAACCAGGTTTAAGCTGCGGTGAATATCTGATCCATTAAAAGAGTCAAGTAGAAAATAAAATCTACTATCTTTTATGATTTAAAGGTTTTTCATCAACATTATAAATTTGAGACTCGAACTTTAATAAATAATCCACATCATCGAATCACCCTGCATCTACTACGGCCAGGATATTCTTTAGTATCACGACCACAATTATTCTGCTGCACTGGGCGAGAATAGTTGTGTATTCATTAATAATCATGATCATGCCAACAATCGTCCCCATCAATGCACTACGGCCATTTGAGGATTTTTACCACATCATTTGTAACATTACTATTATGATTACATAGAATAATCACAGTCATAATCATACCAAGTCCATCCATGCTCTCTACGAATACGGATGACTTTAAAAAAAAATATAAACATGAGGATGATGACAATGATATAAGAATTCAATAAAACAAGTTCAAGAATTATTTTATCCGGGGAATTATTAACGTCCAAATTGTCAACATAATCTTGCTTTGTAGAGTAAAATTCAAGAATGATCGTAAGAATATTTCCATGAAAAGATCTTTGGATGAAACGCAGAATATCAAGGATATTCTACTAATTTCATGGAGTATAAAGTCAAAGTTTTAACCAATTGGGTATAATAAAGAATGGAATAACAAAAGAAATCACCATAAATGCGGTACTTGATGTATGCGAGTTATTCAATAGAATAATAATAATGGAACCAGTCGGTGAAATTCACACCGAAGCGTGATGTTCCAATGAATAATAAAGATGGAACCAGATCCGGTGTAAAACACATGATAGGATATTCAACGAGAATGATAAAGACGGAACCAGTCGTGATTACACCGAATAGTCTCTCTGCGTCATAATCATACCAAGTCCATCTATGCACTTCAGACCACGGATGAAAAATATAAACATGAGGATGATGACATGATATAAGAATTCAATAAAACAAGTTCAAGAATTATTTTATCCGGGAATTATTAACGTCCAAATTATCGATATGATCTTGTTTTTGTAGAGTAAAATTCAAGAATGATCGGAAGAATATTTTCATGAAAGATCTTTGGATGAAATGCAAATATCGAGGATATTCCACTAATTTCATGGAGTATAGAAGTCAAAGTTTTAACCAACCGGTATAATAAAGAATGGAATAACAAAAGAAATCACCATACATGCGATAGAAGCCGCCGCAGACGAGTTATTCCAACGAATAATAAATAACGGAACCGTCGGGTGAAATTCACCTGCAAGCGGGATGTTCCAATGAATAATAAAGATGGAACGGATCCTGTGTAAAAAACACGAGATAGGATATTCCAATGAATAATATTCCGACTTGAAGTGTTCCTCACGATCTTCACGGCTTTTGGAATATATGAGGATGTCATCAATAAAAGACGACCATAAAATGATCCAAATATTCCTTGAATACTCGGTTCATCATATCCATGAAGGCGGCGGGGCATTAGTCAATCCAAGGACATGGTAGGAATTCATAATGCCCGTCTTTAGGAGTTTTTGAAAGCCGTCTTTGGAATATCATCGATTCTAATCTTCAATTGGTGATATCCAGAACGAAGATCAATCTTTGAAAAGAATTTGGTGTGAAACCCCAGATTTTATGAATAAATAATTAATTTTCTCGAAATAATTTTTTTTATATTATGGTGTGAATTTGAGATAATGTTATAGTTGTGGGTAATATTTATAAATTTTGCAAATTATGCAAGTTGTCATATTATATTCGATTGGTCGGGGAATATTCGTTTTAAACAGGAAATATTCGTACGACGACACAATCATTGGTGGACCCCACAACAGAATTATTGTCGGATTGAGAAAACGACAAAAATATTTTATTGAAAATAACTGCGAAAGTTTTCTTTGTTGATCTTGTTGAACTACTCGGTAGTAAAAGTACGATGTCTACGTTATTATCGTAGTAAGAAAGACAATGTATTGATTATTGATATTTATGTGAGAAGTCACTCGGTTTTGTTTAATTATTGCTACAATAGTTCTTTGCGTAGTATCTCACATTATTTGATTCAATTATTGTTGATTTAGAAGTTTTGTTTTATTCACGTAATAAAATAAAAACATTTTTTAAATAAAATGTAATACTTTATTAAAGTTATTCATAAATAGAATATATTATATTACTATTATGCGTAGTATTTTTGCATAGTAAAATCTTTTTATATAAAAATGAATACTTTATTAAAGTTATTACATAAATAGAATATATTATATTACATTATGCGTAGTATTTTGCGTAGTAAAATCTTTTTATATAAAACAAAATACTTTATTAAAGTTATTCTATAAATAGAATATATTATGCAGAGTGTTTGCATAGTGCTTCAAGATAGTATTTACATAGTAAAAATCTTTTTATATAAATAGAATATATTATATTTTATTTAAAAGATTTTTCTTTAAATATGGACCGTCGGATTAAAATAAATCAATCTGGACCGTTCATGGATTAATTCTTATGCATTCCATTTTCCTATAAATAGAAGCTCATTCCTTCATTATTTTCTTACGAATTCACCGAACTCTGAGAGAAACTATAGAGAGACTATTGAGAGATAGAAGAAAAGTTTTACTGCTACTTCACTACTCTTATATCAAGTATTATTTTACGATGAGGGATATTATTCTTTTGTATTCAAGAAGAAATTTACGTTATTCCATTTCTTTATTGTTTTGTTGGAATAACTTTGTATCACGCTGGCTACCCTATACTTGGTGACATTCTTCTATTATTCATCTTTATTATTACGTGAAATATCACATACATCTTTATCTGTGGGACTGTTTCCATTTTTATTATTCCATCTTTATTATTCGTGAATATCACATGCATCTTATCTGTAGGACTGGTTCCATCATTTATTATTCCGCATTTATTATTCTCATTGGAACATCCTCGCATGCCGGTGTTGTGGCGCCCCCAAAATAGGTATACATTAGCCATTCTGAGTTGTCGATACATGATGCGAAAACAACAACTACAACTTTATTATTACAACATATAAATGTGAGTTTAAATACGAGATATTGCCATCTGACAATATCCACACGCAAATAAATTCCCATCATAATTATTGATACATTATTTTACAAAATGGTGAGGACTACTAAACAACTCTCTCTAAACCTTCATTCCATACCCCATTAGTACTCATTACATTCTCACCTCCCGAGAAGAAAAATGGAATAACAAGGAAAAGGGTGAGCTCAACTAGCCCATAAAGAATATTATGACTAAGATAATATACAACAAATTATCGTTAGTCTTGAACGAGAAAAAATCTAATAGAATACAATAGACAACAAGTTTTAAATCAATATTAGCAGCGAAATAATAATTCATTAGAAGAGTTAAGTAGAGAATGCAAACTACTATCTTCTATATATGAATTTAAAAGTTCATCGTCTATCTTTTATCCCCGGTAATATCAATCAATATATATACTGGAATCAAATATTCATCTTTTGCACTCTGAGGCCAAAGATATTCATCGATTAATTCATGTTCATCTAAACACTGCTTCATCTTTGCACTACGGGCCAAAGATATTTATCGAAATCATTCATCTTTGCACTACGGGCCAAAGATATTCAATAATATCATCATTTAAGGCGAGGATGATGAAAAATATTTTTAAAAGCGAATCCAAAGTGAAACAAAATGACGAAGGAGTAAGGATTAAGGATTACGTATTTGTTTTATCCATGTCCAAAAACACCTCAAAAATAATCATAGTGGTGTAAAATTCAAGAATGATCAAAACATGGATACAATCAAAGCTAGTATCCACAATAGATATTTTTGGACGAAAAGGAAAATTTTCATTTTTCGATGAATAGTCATAGATTAAATGAATAATCTGATATCGTGAATAGTGTCGTACTGCGTGAATAGTAACTCAGACACCAAAAGTTCCGAATTTGATAAAAACTTCGGATCAATATTTCAAAGATAATGATATTGAAGAAATAATATCATTACGAAAAAAATATCCCTTTACCTCACAAAGCGATCTTACAGTTTAATAAACAGGATATAAAGCATGACTTGAACTTGCCGTCTGAAAGAATACTCAAAATACTCACAAGAATACGCTCGATAATATAGAGAGAAAAACTTGAGTTTACGGTGTGATTTTCAATTCTAACCTAAGCACCTATTTATAGAAAATCTTAGAACACAAAGTAGAAAATTTAATATAATATTAATATATATAAAATTTTTCCCACGCACACTCTTAGAAACTGAAATCAGCTCATTTCAACAACCAACCAAGCCCACCAAACATATCAAAATGTTTTTCTAATTTAAATTATTTTAAACTTCCAAAAATCAATTATTTGAACTTGAACTTGATAATTCATAATAAATAGCCCTTTTATCGGAAAAATTCGAATCTCGCGACTTTTTATAGAAATCCAATTCTCTACAACTTTACAAAATAAAGTTTTTCCAAATTCAAAATGAAATTGGTGAAATCCACAAGCAGGCGATTTTACATGCTATAATCAAATTTCGAATCGATAAATGGGTCCATGACATGTTTAACATGTTTTAAACATTTATTGCAACAAAAATACTCTTCCTCCTCAGATACTCATATATCCCACATTAGATTGTAAAAATATCACCATTATTATATTATTAAAATATAATAATATATTTAAATAATTATTTTATCGTAAAAAGATAAAATTTCAATTTTCAACAATTGTCACATTAAAAATTTTCTCCATCTATATCCACATAAAATTAATATTTTTCTCATCATATGAATCAATAATTAATTATTCACAAATAATATTACAGAAATCACAATATTGACAACCGGATGATTCCAGGAAGAGGGGCTTTCCAATAATAATTTCTCCTTACTTACGGCAATTGATTAGGTGACCAAACCTCTCCTTGAAGCGTAACTTTCTAGACATTGCCAATAATGTTATCTAATAATACTATTCGGATAATATGAATTATTGCTTCGATAATGAAAAATACGTGTAATGACAATTATTGAAACAACAATGAATATAAAATATCAATGCAAAGAATTATTAAATCTATAAAATCTTCGAACAATAATTCTTGTAACAATTTTTGAGTAGTGCCTTCTTACGTAAGAATCAATAATTGGTGCAATACTGGTGTCTTATTGTGTTTTAACCACCGAGTATTTTAACAATGATAATTAGCAATAACAACTACGTCGTTATTTTTAAACAACATATATTTGTCGCTTTCTTCATCCAATCGCTTTCCATTATGGGGCCCACAAAAGATCATACCGTGGTAAATTTAATATTCCCCGACGCTGAAGAATATTCCACGACCAAACGAATATTCCCTAATAACAATGAATATTTTATAACCACTTGCTTATTTTGAAATATTTAAGTATTTTACCCATAACTATCCACATTAATCAAATCAACCCTTACTATTTAAAATATTAAATAGAAAAATTAAATTTCATTAATAATAAGTTGGGGTCTTACAGGTGTGAATTTCACCTGATCTTGTTCCGTTATTATTATTCTGTTGGAATAACCGTCTATGTGAAGTATCGCATGCATGGTGATATCTTTTGTTATTCCATTCGGTATTATATACTCGATTGATTAAAATTTTGACTTCTATACTCCATGAAATTAGTGGAATATCCTTGATATTTAAGGCTTCATCCATGATCTTTTCGTGGAAATATTCTTACGAGCATTCTTGAATTTTACTCTACAAAGCGATTATCATGTTGACAATTTGGGCGTTATTGGTTCTTGGACAAATTAATTCTTGAACTTGTTTTATTGAATTCTTATATCATTGTCATCATCCTCGTATGTTTATATTATGTTGAAAGTCATCTACGTGGCTCATGTAGTGCATAGATGGACTTAGTATGATTATGACCGAGGATTATTCAGGATAATCATGATCGTAATGTTATAAATGATGTGAAAAAGTCCTCATTGGCGTAGTGCATTGATGGGCGGTTTTTTGTATGATTATGGCTATGGATTCTCTTGACGAGGAAGCAAAGATGAATTATTTTATGGCAAGATCAGGACCGTTGATGAAAACACGATTATCTTTGGCCCGTAGTGCATGGATAATTCATGGTCGTGATACTAAAGAATATCCTTGGCCTGTAGTGCAGGGATGATTTAATGATGTGGATTATTTATTGAGCTGAGTCTCAGCGATAAAAGTGATGAAAAACTTTTTAAATCATAAAAGATAGTAGATTCAATTCTCTACTTGACTCTTTTAATGGATTGCTTGTTCTGCTACAGTTAAACTTGATGTCTATTATATTTTCTCAGTTTAACATTGTTGGAGGCTAATGATAATTTATTCTGCATTATCTTAGTCATAATATTTTTATTGGCCTAGTTGAGCTCACCCTTTCTTTCACTGTTCTCTTCAGGAAATGAGAATATAACTGGGACGAGTCAGAGAACGGAGTGATAGTCCAGAGGATATCATTAGTAGTCCTCATTATTTTGTGAAATAGTGTGATAATAAGTGTAATGAGGACTCCTTTTGAGTTTGTATAATCTCTAGTAGACAATAATTGTATTCAAACTCACAGTTTATGTTTTATCGTATTGTACACGACAGTTGTATTAGTAAGCTGTATTTGAATTCTGTACCATGTATCTGGTGACCCAAGATGGGTGATGTATACCTAATTTTGGGGGCGTCACAGTTGGTATCAAAGCTTATGGATATGATCCCTGGCTAAGATGTGAGACAAAAACTAGGAGGGGAGAGACGGGGAATTCCTTCGCTAGTATGACCTACCTAAGTTTATGTGGTATTTAATGGGTCGGTCAAAGTATAGGGATAATATGTGATATTTTATTTAACCCTTGTTTTGTGGCAGTGTTTGAAAATGGCATCCGAGAATGTTGAGAATAGCAATGGAGCAAAGGAGACTGTTGATTCTCCAGAGATCAATAATCAGGACAATGTGCAACAGCGAGGATGGCGATAATCCTCTTGTAAAACAACAACGATCAATTGATTGACGCAGCGGTACATTTAAGAGCTTTTAGAATTCATGCAACATCGGTGAAGGAGGCTCCTTTTCATAATCTGCAGGAGGAAATAATGGCAACCCGGTTGGTCACCGCTAAGCAATACAAGGAGCTGGGACCACTGGAGTTTTTGGAAAGCCGCGAAACCACTTAAAATTTGGAGACGTGGTTAAAGTAGATCACCAAGATATTTAATATCTTGGGATGCTCCGAGGAGCAAAAGGTTCCTTTTTCCACCTTTATGTTGCGTGAAGAAGCGGATCATTGGTGGGAATCGTAAAAGCGTACCCGGTGGCCTTTTTCAAGATGTCTTGGGAGAAGTTCGAGAGTACATTCAACGACAAGTACTTTCCGAAAGTATTAAATCACATGAAGGAGGTAGAGTTTATCAAAATTTGGAGCAAAACAATATGGCCGTGTTGCGATCGAGGCTAAGTTAAGCGGAGTTGTCGGTTTGCGTCCCATTTGGTCGATAATGAGGAAGCGAATGGCGAATGTTTACTGCGAGGTTTGAAACCCGATATATCGTCGATACCTCATTTCTCATAAACTTTGTTTATATTCGGATATTGTGAATAGGGCTCGATAATGAGTCATCATGAGAACTAAAAGGTAATGACCAAAGAACACGATAATAATCATCTGCGTGTGGCGGACCATGAACAATGATAACCATCGCGGGAAATTATCATGCCAAGAATGGTAACCATTTAGAATGGTAATCATGGCGAAGATAATAAGAATGGACATTTTAAGAAGAAGGTTCAACAATGACGTGAAGGCGTTCAGCACAACACCGTTTCAAAAGGAAGAAGAACGCTTATCGGTCGTATGTTTCAAATGCGGACAAGAGGGACACATCCGTCAAAATACGTATGCGCAACAATCCAAAGCGTGTTTTAATTGTGGAAGAGAAGGTCACCTAGCTCGATTTTGTCGTATGGTGAAGTCAAGTCCAAGCGGGATAGTGATGCCAAAGGATGTCCCGAGACAAAAAGGCCGGTGGTTTAAGAGAGCATTTTTTTCTCGTGACGAGGAACCTAAATAAAATTATCACGGGTAAGTTAATCATAAGCTCTTACGAAGTCTATCTGAGTGTTGAATCTGGTTCTACTCACTCTTTTATTTCACCTAGTTGTGTTCAATATTTGTACTTAACTCCAGGAGAAGTTAAACTTTGATTTATCTATTGAAACTCCATTGGGAGAAACCTTCGTTACCTCCACTGTTTATAAATCTTGTTTGATTCAAATCGACACTTTCACGTTACCTGTCGATCTTATCTCTTTGAAAATACTTGCCTTTGATGTGGTTTTTTTTAAACGATTGGTTAACTACTCATCATGCTCTTCGTAAAGTTGTTAGCTTTTATATTCCTATCCAACCTGTTATGCGAATTCAAGCAACCAAACCACTAAATTCAATCATTGTCATATCAAGCCATAAGTAAAGAGCTCCGATCCTTTTGTTGATGACTTCCTTGTGTGAAATGCACCGAAGTCAGACTTTCTGTAGGCGACGTCGTGAATGACGATGACAAGTTGATAGGTATCATTGTGAGGTCTTATCTAGGTTAAGGGATAGAAGTCACGGTTGGTATCGATGTGACGTCTTATCCAAGTCTTGGATGAGAATGTATCGGTTTTGAATGATATTTCTATCATTAATAAATCTCTTGACGTATTCACGAAGACTTCTTAGTCTACCCCAGGCGTGAAATCGAATTTTGTATTGACACCAGTACAAAACCCATTTCTTAAACCCTTAAAATATTTCTTCAACTAAAACGAACGTAACATGCGCCAAAGACGTTGACTCGAGCTGTTGAAGATTATGATCGTACTATTCAATATCATTGTGAAAGAACGAACATGGTAGCTGACGTGTTGAGTAGAAGATCGTATGCGTTTACAAGTGCGATGTTGTTAACACAAAGACTCATTTTGTATAACTTGCAAATGATGAAGATAGAGTTAAAGACTCTAGGGACTCACGTGAATATAACGAATATACGAGTAGAAGCGACTTTAATCGATAAAGTTAAAGCCGCTCAAGCTACATACTCAGAGCTGATGAATGTGAAGAAGAAGGTTCAAGAGGGCGTTATTCTAGAAGCAAGAATCGACGAAGAAAGGAAATCTCAACCCTCAATTTAATTGTCCCATTTGAAATCCTCGATGAAGTAGGAACTGTGGCCTATAGACTCGTTTCTGCAAGAGTATGTTGCGTGTTCGAACTTTTTTTTCCCAGTCGATGTTACGTAAATATGTGGATGACCCGAACCACATTATTAATTTAGAATCGGACGAGATAGCGGATGATTTAACGTATGAGATCTCGTGTTAAAATCTTGGATAAGAAGAATCGTATCCAACACTCGAGGTTATATCTCGAGAGTTAGAATCGAAATGAAGTCGAGGTATCCTCACATTATTGAAGATACCGAATGCGTCTTACGTAAATTTTAAGGCGAAATTTCATAAGGAGGGAGATTGTGAAACCCCAGATTTTATGAATAAAAATTAATTTTCTCGAAATAATTTTTTTATATTATGAAGTGAATTTGAGATAATGTTATAGTTGTGGGTAATATTTATAAATTTTGCAAAGTATGCAAGTTGTTATATTATATTCGATTGGTGGGAAATATTCGTTTTTAAGCGAAAAATATTAAATGCAATGACCTGACAATCATTAGTGGACCCCATAACGGAATTATTGTCGGATTGAGAAAACGACAAAAAATATTTTATTAAAAATAACGGCGGAAGTTTTACTGGTTGATCTTGTTGAACTACTTTCGGTAGTAAAAAACTGATACTGGCGTTGTTGCGTAGTAGCACACCGGTATTGATTATTGATATTTATGTGAGAAGTCACTCGGTTTTGTTCAATTATTGCTACTGATAGTTCTTTGCGTAGTATCTCACATTATTTGATTCAATTATTGTTGATTTAGAAGTTTTGTTTTATTCACGTAATAAAATAGAAACATCTTTTATATAAAACAAAATACTTTATTAAAGTTATTCAATAAATAGAATATATTATATTCTATTATGCATAGTGTTTTGCGTGGTAAAATCTTTTTATATAAAATGAATACTTTATTAAAGTTATTACATAAATAGAATATATTATATTCTATTATGCATAGTGTTTTGCATAGTAAAATCTTTTTATAAAAGCGAATACTTTATTAAAGTTATTCTATAAATAGAATATATTATATTTTATTATGCATAGTATTTGCATAGTGCTTGCGTAGTGTTTTGCATAGTAAAAATCTTTTTATATAAATAGAATATATTATATTTTATTTAAAAGATTTTTCTTTAAATATGGACCGTCAGTTAAAGTAAATCAATCTGGACCGTTCATGGATTAGTTTCTTATGCATTCCATTTTCCTATAAATAGAAGCTCATTCCTTCATTATTTTCTTACAATTCATGAACTCTGAGAGAAGAAATATGAGAGAGACTATAGAGAGATAGAAGAAAAGTTTTACTGCTACTTCACTACTCTTATATCAAGTATTATTTTACGGTAGGGATATTATTCTTTTGTATTCAAGAAGAGAACTTACATTATTCCATTTCTTTATTGTTACATTGGAATAACTTTTGTATGTCTGGAGCTACCCTATACTTGGTGACATTCTTCATTATTACATCTTTATTATTACATTTAATATCACATGCATCTTATCTGTAGGACTGGTTCCATTTTATTCTTCCGTCTTTATTATTACATTGGGAATCATCGCATGCATCTTTATCATAGGACTGGTTCCATAATTTATTATTCGCATTTATAATTACATTGGAACATCCAGCAGATGTGAATTTCACCTTACACGGTTACATTATTATTATTACATTGGAATAACAAATCTACATGAAATCTGCATCATGCATAGTGATATCTTTTGTTATTCCATTCGGTATTATACTCGATTGATTAAAATTTTGACTTCTATACTCCATGAAATTAGTGGAATATCCTTGATATTTGCTTGCTTCATCCAATATCTTTTCATGGAAATATTCTTACGAGCATTCTTGAATTTTACTCTCTGAAGTAGTATCGTGTTGACAATTTGGACATTATTGGTTCTGGACAAATTAATTCTTGAACTTGTTTTATTGAATTCTTATATCATTGTCATCATCCTCATGTTTATATTATTATGTTGAAAGTCAATACATGGCACATGTAGTGCATAGATGGACTAGGTATGATTATGACTAGGAATTATTGGTATAATCATGATCGTAATATTACAAATGATGTGGAAAAAGTCCTCGTTGGCCCGTAGTGCATTGATGGGCGAGTTTTTGGTATGATTATGGCTATGGATTCTCTTGACCAAGGGAGCAAAGATGAATTGTTTTATGGCATGATCGGGACCGTTGATGAAAACTGATGATTATCTTTGGCCGTGAGTGCATGGATAATTAAGTGGTGCGTGATCTTAAAGAATATCCTTGGCACATAGTGCGGGGATGATTTAATGATGTGGATTATTTATTGAAATTTGAGTCTCGTGATAAAAGTGATGAAAAACTTTTAAATCATAAAAGATAGTAGATTCATTCTCTCTTGACTCTTTTAATGGATTGCTTGTTACTGCTGATTAAACTTGATGTCTATTGTATTTTATCGGTTTAACATTGTTGGAGGCTAATGATAATTTATTACGCATTATCTTAGTCATAATATTTCTTCTTTGGGCTAGTTGAGCTCACCACTTTCTTTCATTTATTCTCTTGAGAAATGAGAATATAAATTTGGGACGAGTCGGGGAGCGGAGTGATGGTCGGAGGATAGCATTAGTAGTCCTCAATATTTTGTGAAATAGTGTGATAATAATTGTAATGAGAACTCCTTTTAAGTTTGTATAATCTCTAGTAGACAATAATTGTATTCAAACTCACGGTTTATGTTTTGTTGTATTGTACCTGCTGCGAGTTGTATTAGTAAGTTGTATTTGAATTACATACCATGTATCTGGCGACCCAAGATGGGTGATGTATACCTAATTTTTGGGGGCGTCACATTTGGCTCCTTGCAACTGGTCAAACATGTCATCAATACGTGGCAATGGGTACCTATTTTTGATGGTGACATGATTCAACTCCCGAAAATTAATACAAAGTGGCATACTTCCATCTTTCTTCTTCACGAATAGAACAGGAGCACCCCAAGGAGAAGTACTAGGACGAATAAAGCCAATGTCTAACAATTCCTGTAGTTGAGTCTTTAACTCCTGAAGTTCAATAGGAGCCATTCGATATGGGGCTTTGGAAATGGGTTTTTTACCAGGTTCAAGGTCGATACAAAATTCAATTTTACGCTCTGGGGGTAGGCCATGAAGTTCTTCAGGGAATACGTCAGGAAATTCATTAACAATAGAAATATTATTCAAAACTGACGTATTTTTGTTTAGATCTGTGACATGAGCTAAGAAAGCTTGACATCCGTTTTTCAATAAACCAATAACTTTATGGCTTGAGATGACAGTGATTGATTTTAATGATTTGGTTGCTTGAATTCGCATAATAGGTCAATTAGGAATATGAAAGCTAACAACCTTACGAAAACAATCAATTTTTGCATGATGAGTAGTTAACCAATCAATCCCTAGAATTGCAAGTATTTTTTGTGACGCCCCCAAAATTAGGTATACATCACCCATCTTGGGTAGTCAGATACAAGGCATAAAATTTAAATACAACTTACTAATATAACTGCTGAGTATACAATACTGACATAAAATCGTGAGTTTGAATACAAATATTGTCTACTAGATATTATACAAACTCAAAAGGAGTCCTCATTACAATTATTATCACACTATTTCACGCAGAATAGTGAGGACTACTAATCTATCCTCTCGGACCATTACTACGTTCCCCGACTCGTCCCAAATATATTCTCATTTCACAAGAGAATAAAGTGAAAGAAAGGGTGAGCTCAACTAGCTCAAGAAGAAATATTATGACTAAGATAATGCGAAATAAATTATCATTAGCTTCAACCGTATTAAACCGATAAAATATAATGAACATCAAGTTTAACTACAAATAACTAAAGAATCCATTAAAAGATTCAAGTAGAAAATAAAATCTACTATCTTTTATAATTAAAAAGGTTTTCATCATCACTGTTATAAATTTGAGACTCGACTTTAATAAATATTCCACATCATCGAATCACCCCTCGCACTCTGACGAAGGATATTCTTTATTATCAAACCACAATTATTCATGCACTACGGGCCAAGAATAGTTGTGTATTCATTAATGATCATGATCATACCAACAATCGGTCCATCAATGCACTTTCTGACCCTGAGGATTTTATCACATCATTTGTAACATTACGGTCGTGATTACACCGAATAGTCTCTCGTCATAATCATACCAAGTCCATCTATGCACTACAAAAGCCACGTATGACTTTCAACATAATATAAACATGAGGATGATGACAATGATATAAGAATTCAATAAAACAAGTTCAAGAATTATTTTATCCGGAATTATTAACGTCCAAATTGTCAACATGATAATCTTGTTTTGTAGAGTAAAAATTCAAGAATGATCGAAGAATATTTCCATAAAAGATCTTTGGATGAAACGCAAATATCAAGGATATTCTACTAATTTCATAGAGTATAGTAGTCAAAGTTTTAACCAACCGGGTATAATAAAGAATGGAATAACGTAAGAAATCACCATGCATGCGATAGACCACACAGGCGAGTTATTCCAACGAGAATAATAAATAACGAGAACACAATCCGCCAAAAACGCATGCATGTGATGTTCCAACAGAATAATAATAAAGAGGCGAAACCGGATCCGATGTAAAACACACGAACATGGATGTTCCAATGAAATAATAATAAAGATTTTAACCGAGTCCGGTGTAAAACACACGCACAGGATGTTCCAATGAGAATAATAATAAAGATTTTAACGAATCCGGTGTAAAACACACACCATGTGGATGTTCAACGAGAATAATAGAAGAATGTCACCAAATATAGGGTAAATCACAGCGTATCTGAGTTATTCCAATAGAATAATAAGCAATGGAATAACAACAGTTCTCTTCATGAATAAGAAAGAATAACACCCTTTACGAGTATAACAAATAATATTCCCTACTTTAGAAGAACTGAATATTGGAAAAGTGAAGTAGCAGAATACTTTTCTTCTTTCTCTATAGTTTCTCTCTCTAGAGTTTCAATGAATTAAATGAAATAATGAAGGAATGAGCTTTCTATTTATAGAAAAAAGCGAGGGTGGCTCTTGAGTGTTAACGAAGGGTCAAAAATGACTCTTGGTAATATTGAAGAGACAACTACTTATTGCGAAGGGTAATTAACCTTTGGAACAATCAGAAGAGCGATTAACTCTTGGTAATATTGAAGGGACAACTACTATTTACGAAGGGGTAATTACTATTGACGAAGGTAATTACTATTGACGAAGGTAAATACTATTGAAGAAGGTAATTACTATTGACGAAGGTAAATACTATTGACGAAGGTAAATACTATTGAAGAAGGTAATTACTATTGACGAAGGTAATTACTATTCACAAAGGTAATTACTATTCACAAAGGTAATTACTATTGACGAAGAGACTCTTAGATGATGACATATATTTGCCCCCCATAAAATAATCAAACTTACCACAAACGTCTCATAATTAATACTCTTTATATACATCAAGGATTGAATAAATATTACCACAAATCATTTTATTTTTAATCAACACTTTTTAATCTTTCAACAATTATTAATCATTTATAACTTGTCGTCTCAATTATTAATATAACATATTATACAAATGATCTTTGTGACAATAATTGAATCGATAATATAAGAGATATGATCACGTAATTCTTCACGAGCAATAATTGAGTATAGCTAAGTGACTTCTCACGTAAGCATCAATAATCAATCTGGTAGTGTCTTCTTATGCAACCACGCCATATTCTTTATACTTTTACCAATAGGGTAGTTCAACTGTTTTAATGGTAACACCTCATTGTTATTTTTATAGA
The DNA here is from genome assembly GCA_020205615.1 of Panax quinquefolius. NCBI lineage: Eukaryota > Viridiplantae > Streptophyta > Magnoliopsida > Apiales > Araliaceae > Panax > Panax quinquefolius. Next base: position 9,294,118 of record CM035151.1, read on the forward strand.
AAGATAATTTTGTCGTTTTCTAACTACGACAATGCTTCCGTTAATGGGGTCCACCAATGATTGAGTAGTCGTCTGCGAATATTCCCCGATAAAAACAATATTCCCAGACAAACGAATATTTTATAACAACTTGCTTACTTTGCAAAATTTATAAATATTACCCACAACTATAACATTATATCAAATTTATTCCATAATATTCAAAAATAATATTTATAGAAAATTCATCTTTATTTATAAAAGTTGGGTCTTACAACCTCCCCTTCTTATGAAATTTCTCCTCTCGAAATTAGAATGCGTTACACGGTATGTCGAAGAAGTAAGGATACCTTGATTTCATTTCGATTCTAACTCGCAAGTCATTTCCTCAACATCGTGGTTCCTCCACAAAACTTTGACTTGAAGTATAACCTTGGAGCGTAGAATATGTTCCTTCTTATCCAAAATTTGAACAGAACCTCTTCATACGTCAAATCTTCTTTATTTCGTCCTAGGTTCTAACTCAATAATATGGTTCGGTCTTTCACATATTTACGTAACATGGATATGTGAAAAGCGTTATGAACACGAGACATATTTGGCGGTAAAATGAGTCTATAGGCCACGATTCCTACTCGATCGAGGATTAAAATGGACCGATGAATCGAGGATTAAGTTTTCCTCTCTTTCCAAATCTTGTAACTCCTTTCCATGGAGCAACTCTTAACAACACATGATCTCCTATATCGAATTCCACGTCCTTTCGATGAAGATCGGCATAACTCTTTTTATCGATTTTGTGAGGTTTTTATCGTTATCGGATCGTTTGAATCTTTTAAAAGTAGTCATACGTACCAACTCCGGTCCCAACAACGTTGCTTCACCCACCTCATCCCAAAGATCTTTGGAAGCGACACTTTCTTCCATACAACGCTTGAATGGAGCCATGTCGATACTTGCTTGATAAGCTGTTGTTGTAGGAAAACTCCACCAATGGTAAGAACTTGTCCCAACTCCCTTGAAATCAAGGACACGAGTCTTAATAGATCTTGAAGAGTTTGAATAGTCCTCTCCATTGTCCGTCCGTCGAGGATGATATGCCGAAACTAAATCGTAAATCTCATGCCCATAGCTTTTTGCAAACTAACCCAAAATCGTGAAGTGAATCTTGGGTCTCGATCGAAACTATGGATACCGGCATACCATGCGATCTTACAATCTCGTTTATGTCACATACGAAGCAAGGCGTTCAAGTGTATAAGTTTCTCGTATCGGTAAGAAATGAGCGGACTTGGTCGAATCTATCAACAATGACCCAAATCGCATCAATGCCTTGAGAAACCTTAGGAAGACTGGTAACGAAATCTATGGTAATGTGCTCCCACTTCCATTCTGGAATTTCAAATGGTTGCAATGGACCTTTTGGTACTTGATGCTCCACTTTAACTCGTTGACAAGTTAGACACCTTGAGATAAACAAATATATCTCTCTCTCTTCATATTGCTCCACCAAAATGTATGGCGAATATCATGATACATTTTGGTACTCCCAAGATGGATTGCAAATGGTGTGTTGTGCGCCTCCATCATGATATTATACTTTAAATCGTGGTCGTTAGGAACACAAAGTCCAGAGTTGACTCAAGTATTCCTTCTTCATCGATTCTTGCTTGGCATAGCACCTTCTTGCACTTTCTTCCTCATACGCATCGCCTCCAGTGTCAGTAGCTTGAGCGAATTTAACTTTATCGATTAAAGTCGGTTCTGCTCAGTATACTCGCTATCATCACATGCGTCCCTAGAGTCTTTAACTCTATCTCCATCCTTTGTAAGTCACACAAAATGGGCCTTTGCGTTGACAATAACGCACTTTCGTGCTTACGTATGATCTTTTTTTTACTCAATGCGTCGCCTACCACGTTCGCTTTTCAGGATGGTATTGGATGGTATAATCATAATCTTTCAGCAGTTCAAGCCAACGTCGTTGTCGCATGTTGAGTTCCTTTTGAGTAAAAAAAGAAATATTTGAGGCTTTTATGATCCGTAAAGATCTCCACTTTCTCCCCATACAAGTAATGCCTCCAAATTTTAAGTCAAAAGACAACATTTTAATTTCTAGATCATGAGAAGGATAATTCCTCTCATATTCTTTGAGTTGTCGCGAGAGCATAAACTATAACTTTCCCATGTTGCATGAGAACACATCCCAACCCTTTGCTCAAGCATCATCATAGATGACAAATCCTTGAGCGGATGGTATTTGTCGAGCAGTCTTGAAATAAGTCTCTCTTGAGTTCTTGAAAACTCTTCTCACATTCTTCGCTCAACCGAACTTTGTATCTTTTCGTCGGTTTGAGTCGATGGAGTAGCGATTCGAGAAAATCCTTCCACGAATCTCCGATAATAACCAATTTAAACCGAAAAAGCGACGTATTTTGGTCATCGATTTAGGTTGTTCCCGACTTTGAATAGTTTCATCTTTGGCTTGGTCAATGGATATTCCATGACTTGATACCACGTGCCCAAGGAATGCTACTTCTTGACCCGAAACTTCGCATTTCTTCAACTTGGCATAAAGCTTATATTCACAAAGCTTTTGGAGTGTCACCTCAAGTGTTGCTTTCATGATCTTCACGGCTTTTGGAATAAATAAGGATGTCATCAATAAAGACGACCACAACGTAATCTAAATATTCCTTGAATACTCGGTTCATCATATCCATGAAGGCGGCGGGAGCATTAGTCAATCCAAGGACATGACTAGGAATTCATAATGCCCGTACCAAGTTAAAAGCCGTCTTTGGAATGTCGGTGGTTCTAATCTTCAATTGGTGATATCCTAGGACGAAGATCGATCTTTGAAAAGAATTTGACTCCTTACAATTGGTCAAACAGGTCATCAATACGTGGCAATGGATACCTATTTTTGATGGTGACATGATTTAACTCCCGATAATCAATACAAAGTCGCATACTCCCATCTTTCTTCTTTACGAATAGGCGAAGCACCCCAAGGAGAAGTACTAGGGACGAATAAAGCCATGTCTAACAATTCCTGCGGTTGGGTCTTTAACTCACGAAGTTCAATAGGAGCCGTTCGATATGGGGCTTTGGAAATAGGTTTTGTCTGGGGTTCAAGTCGATACAAAATTCAATTTCACGCTCGAGGGTAGGCGGGAAGTTCTTGGGAATACGTCAGAAATTTATTAACAATAGAAATATCGTTCAAAAGCGGCGTATTTTGTTTAAATCTGTGACATGAGCTAAGAAAGCTTAACATCCGTTTTTCAATAAACGAATAGCTTTATGGCATGAGATGACCGTGATTGATTTTAATGGTTTAGTCGTTTGAATTCGTATAATAGGTTGATTAGGAATATGAAAGCTAACAATCTTACGAAAATAATCAATTTTTGCATGATAAGTAGTTAACCAATCAATCCCTAGAATCACGTCAAATGCAAGTATTTTTAATGAAATAAGATCGACAGGTAATGTGAGGGTACCAACTTATACCAAACAAGACTTATAAACCGTGGATGTAATGAAGGTTTCTCCCAACGGAGTTTCCACAGATAAGTCAAAGTCTAATTTATCCGGAGTCAAATTTAATCGTTGGTAGCAAGTAGGAGAAAGAAAAGAATGGGTAGAATCCCAGATCAAATAAAGTGTAGACTTATTTAGAGTTTATGATAAAATTTGAATTTGTCTTGATGAAATGACAAAATCGAGCTAAGTGACATTCTCTTCCACAATTATAACATGCTTTGACTGACATCGCGCAATTTGAATGATGTGTCCCTCCTCTCGCATTTGAAGCATATGATGGGTGGTCTTTCTCCTTCCTTAATAACGGTGTTGGTCTTAACGTCTTTCCATCATTGTTGAATCTCCTCTTCTTGAAATGTCCATTCTTATTGTTTTGGCCCGATTACCACCGTGTGGTTACCATTTCGCCCGTTGATTCCCTCCACGCTTGTTGTCACCGCTTGATGATGCTTCTCCTTTGGTATTATCATTTTGTCGTTTGCTCTCTTTTGGTTGCGTTGACTCGTTATCGCGCTCCACCAATGAGCCTATTTACAACATCTTAATACAAACCGCAGTTTATGAAAAATAAGATGTTGGCGTATTTCCGACTTCAAACCTCTTAAAAACATTCGCGCCATTCTCTCTTCATTATCGACTAAGTGGGGACGAAAGCGGGATAACTCATAAATTTTGCCTCGTATTGCGACACTGGCCGTATTATTTTGCTCCAATTTGATAAACTCCACCTCCTTCATGTGGCGAATACTTTTGGGAAAGTATTTGTCGTTGAATGACTCTTGGAACTTCTCCCAAAACATCTTTAAACACGACAGGTTGAGTCGTTTCTGGATTCCCACCTATAATCGCCTCTGCTTGCGCACATAAAGGCGTGAGAAGGGAACCTTTTGCTCCACGGAGCATCCCAAGACATCAAATATCTTGGTGATCTGTTTTATCCATACTTCTGCCATAAGTGGTTTTGGCTCTCCCTTAAACTCCGGTGGTCCCAGCTCCTTGAACTGTTTAGCGGTGACCGCCCGAGAGTTTCCAGTGTTTCCACCTACATTTTGGACAGGAGCCGCTCTACTTTCTTTGTTGCATGAATTACATAAAGCCTCTGAACAATCCATCATTCAAAGATTTGGTCAAGTTGTTGTTTGCATGAGGATTGTCGCCTTCCTGATGCACATTTTCATGATTATTGATATGTGGAGACTCAACGGTCTCTTGTGCTCCATTGCTATTCTCAACATTTTCGAATGTCATTTTCACATACTGCCACAAAACAAAGGTTAAATGACATGTAACATAATATCTCTAAACTCTGACAAACCAATTTAAATACAAAATAAATTTAAGTAGGTCATACTAGCGAAGGAATTCCCAATCTCTCCCTCCTAGTTCTAGTCTCACATCTTAGCCGAGATCATATCCTAAGCTTTGATACTAAGCTGTGGCGCCCCAAAATTAGGTATATATCACCCATCTTGGGTCTTCGGATACATAGTACAGTGTTCAAATACAACTTACTAATACAACTGTCGTAGTATAATATGACGTGAACATAAACTGTGAGTTTGAATACAAATATTATCTACTAGAGATTATACAAACTCAAAAGGAGTCCTCATTACAATTATTATCACACTATTTCACGAGAATAGTGAGGACTACTAATCTTATCCTCCGGACCATCACTCCGCTCCCCGACTCGTCCCAAATTATATTCTCATTTTCGAAGAGAACGGTGAAAGAAAGGGTGAGCTCAACTAGCCCGAAGAAAAATATTATGACTAAGATAATGCGAGAATAAATTATCATTAGCCTCCAACAATGTTAAACGATAAAATCTGATAGACATCAAGTTTAACTGCAGCAGTAACAAAGCAATCCATTAAAAAGTCAGTAGAGAATAGAATTTACTATCTTTTATGATTTAAAAGTTTTTCATCACTTTTATCGCTGAGACTCAGCTCAATAAATAATCCACATCATTAAATCATCCCTGCACTACAGGCACTATGCAAACATGTAAATAATTCACCTTTTCTACGATCAACATGATCTTTGTTTAGTAGAGTAAAATTCAAGAATGATCGGAAGAATATTTCCATGAAAAGATCTCGGATGAAGCGCGAAATATCGAGGATATTCTACTAATTTCATGGAGTATAGAAATTCGAAACGTTAACCAACCGAGTATAATAAAGAATAGAATAACAAAAGAAATCACCACGTAAATGCGGTGCTTGATGTGACGGTTATTCCAACGAATAATAATAATCGGAACCGAGTCGGGCAAAATTTTGCATTCGAGCGATGTTCCAACAGAATAATAAAGATGGAACCGTGCGGTGTAAAACACACCGCAGCAGGATGTTCCAACGGAATAATAATAAAGATTTTAACCAGTCCCACAAAAACACCTGTGAGCAGGATGTTCCAATGTGAATAATAGAAGAATGTCACCAAGTATAGTAGGTAGATCATATACAAAGTTATTCCAACAAAATAATAAGAATTGGAATAACAACGATTCTCTTCGTGAATAAGAAAGAATAACACTCCTTACGAGTCAACAAATAATATTCCTCTACCTTAAGAAGAAAAGTCTTTGGATATATAAGTAGTGAAATAGCGAAATCTTTCTTTCTTCTATACATAGTTTATCTCTACAGAGTTTCAAAGAATTAAAAAGAAATAATGAATGAATGAAACTTCATTTATAGAAAAATGGAATGAATAAGAATTAACTCTCAGAATCTATTTACGTTGATTTACTTTAATCGACGATTCATATTTAAAGTAAAATAAAATATAATATATTCTATTTATAATCTAATAAAACGAATAACTTTTATAAAAGATTTTACTATCAAACACTATACATAATAAAATATAATATATTCTAATTATTATCTAATAAAATGCGAGATAGTTTTATAAAAGTATTACATTTTATATAAAAATATTTTACTATACAAAACACTATCTGGACACCATTATGCCACACTATTTATAATAGAATATAATATATTCTATTTATAGAATAACTTTATAAAAGTATTACATTTTTATATAAAAGATTTTACAGATTATTACATTAATAATACCAACAAAACGAAATGACTTAACACTTAAGCGTCAATAATTAATATCGTGTCTTCTTACGCAACTGTTGCCATTCATCAGTCTTTTAACAATCGGTGTTTCAACAGATTAACTGTAAAACTTCCGCCGTTATTTTCATAAAGTATTTTTGTCGTTTTCTCAATCCGATAATAATTCCGTTGTGGGGTCAATTCAACGATGATTGTCTTAGTTGTCTTAATATTCCATTTAAACGAATATTCAAAATTCAATCTAATATTATATAACAACTTGCGTCTTTTTCTGAAAATTTATAAATATTACCCACAATTATTATATTAATTTCACTCCATAATATTCAAAAATAATATTTATTCAAAAATAATATTATTCATCTTTATTCAAAAAGTTAGAGTTTTACAGTATGCTTGCGAACATTGACAGCAAAATTATATTCGTGGACACAAAGATTACGACGTGAATGCATCATATATACTTATCTAATTATATTAATTTCCTAATAAAGATAATATATATATATATATATATATATATATATCATATTATAAAATTTTGCACATGATTATTAGTTAAATTTTTTTTCGTTACGATTTAACTGAATTAAAAAGAAGTTAATTCCTGAAATATATAAAAAAAAGTTGACTTTAATTAATATTAGTAATAGAGAAAATCACAAAATAGAAATATATAACGGTTTGCTGATTTTATAATTAAACTTTGGGCCCGTTTTAAAAAGAAAATTTGGACCCCCATTTTGTGAGAGTAAATATTTTTGCAAAAATTAAAGTTAGAATAATATTACATAACTCGTATCCAATATTTGTAGAAAAAATGTACAGAAAAGAACATATAATTAATAATACACGTACGCTATAACTACACATCGAGTCTTTAGGAAGAGGTGTCCAGACCACTTTACGAAGTCATCCACAAAAGAAGAATCTAGCTCCATCATTAGAGAATTTTCATTTACGTTTAGCTAGTTTTTTGATGTTAATTACTTTGCCCAAAAAATTGAAGTAATTCTGTTTTGTTCACAAGTTTTGTATAACACTCCGTAGAACTTGATTAGTACGTACAGGAATTATAGGGGTCAAAATTAAGTAACATTTAAGGAAAGAAAGGGAGGGGGGGGTTTCGAAATTGATTACTTTTTAACTTAATTGGAAAATTGGAGTAAAATGGGGCCGGGGTCAATAAATAAAATAGTATGAAATGGAAGCAACCAGGTTCAAATTCATGTAGCATTCTGGAAATATAATTAATTAAACTTGAATATCGTGTCATCGTCCCTACCTTTAACTAGTTGGAACTAGCTAATTGGAAGTTGGAAACTCTCTCGATGGGTCTCTGACATACGCATGCATTCACAATAATACACACTTTATAGTATAGATTGGCTTGAGTCGCCACTTAATATTTTATAACCTTGCTAGATAGCTTAACACCACATGAACGTAAGTACGTAGTATGGGCCTTCACATGAGCAATGACCCGCAATGTTTTGTCCACGTGTGACCATGAATTGTACTATATATATATATATATATATATATATATATACACGTGTATACGTATGATATCACATCTTTTGCCAGCCAGGTGAGAATTAATTTGGTCCATGCATGCACATGTATACCTTTCGACTCTCACGTCCTGCTGTATTTGTATTGGGTTATAAAGTTTCACGTCACACATTATTAAATTAATTAAAGAACCAAAAACTCAATATATAAAGATTGGCAACAACAAATTGTCTATGCTCAAAATTAAAATCTAAAGACACAATATACAAACTTTGATTGGCTAGCTATTGATCCACTTATATATAACTAACAAATATTTCATGATTTTGAGTAAGAGTTAATCTCAAGTGTATAAATAATGTATTGTTTCTTTCATTTTTCTATTATTAACTAATTATTAGTTGTATGTATGTGCCAAGACAACTACTAGTAAACAAGTAATTAATAATATATATATATATATTAAAGGAGTACTTATCCAAAACAATTAATGCATTATGATGAGCGATTGAGAGGGTCCATGCATGTTTATGTGTAGAGTGTCTCTAGCTAGGTCTAGGGCACAAAACAATGTTGAGGCAGTTGAAACAGGAGATCAATCCAAGCACTATATATATTATTATCATGTCGCTGGGTATAAAGCTAGGAATTAAGGCGGGCAACTTAATAGTATATAGTAAGTGCTATGATCAACTTTAATGGAAACAAGCAGACGAAGACATGATGAAAATATATATATTAATTGGAGTACTGGAAAAGGATAAGACGATATCTATCTATCTCGCATGAGTAACATGTCAATTGTCAAATTCGATTTGTCACGAAGCCCTTTATGTTTGCGTCCGTTTTGTTTGTATATATACCTTAAAACTGTTTCTCTGTAAAATTAAACAACTTGAGCGAGCTTCTATAATTAGTTGAAATTGTAGTTGTCGATTAAAACACCGAGGCAGGCAGGCAGTGGCCATTTGACAGTTAAATTAGGACAGAGTAAGTACGTATTATAATTCTGCTCATTTGATTGATTGATTGCTTGCTTGCTTTATTAATTGTTTTCCTTACCATGCTCGCTTTAAAAGTTGAAACATCTTTTTTAGAATATATACATACTACTACTATATATTAGGGAACTGGTTAGCATGAAGTTCATTTTTGAGTAAGTTAGTCAATTGGTCAATAGAGTCTTGTGGCAGTGGCGAAACTACATGTGTGTCGGCGTTAAGATTCTTAATTATTAAAGTTATCAAAAAATAAATTTTATGCTAACTAGATCCATATATTAAGGTTTTGTTTGTCCTGTTGAATTTTCATTAGTCAATAATTATACGTACTTTACAGTAGTAGTAATTGTCACACATGCATATAACGTTCATATTTCAAATATAAATGCAATAACAGATTAATGTTAAAGGTCTTTCATACTGTCTCACAATTACATATATTGATTAATCACACCCACCATTATAATTGATTATATAGTAGAAATAAAAAAAATCAAACTTTTTAATTTGTTAAGTAAAAAGTAATTATCCACAAATGATTAGACTTCAAATTAAGTTGATGTAGATTTTGGGTCCTTTTCTAAATCAGAGCTATATATATGGGATCAACATTTATTGTCCATGGGTTTTGAAATTATTGACTTTGGTAGCTAGCAAGGCTTTTTTCAATTCTTACACTACTACAAGTCGTAAATCATGTGTAGGAAACGTATCTAATGTAATAAGGTTTATCGCCATATGTTTATACAATAATATTTATTTAATTAAATGGACATGCATATATGTCACCGAGTATACTGATTAAGAGGACAATCGAGGTGACATGTATTAAGAAGTTAAATGAAATATGAAAAAAGATATATTGTGAATGTTAATTTATATATGATTTTTTATATTTTACTGTTAGTTATGAATAAGTATTAGTGATAATTTTTAAAAAAATTTAAATGAGACTTATAATTTTATTAAATTTAATGTATTTAATATAAATTTATCACAAAATATAACATGCATGATTCAAATGAAATAATGTGTAAAATAACGTGCTTCCAGATGATTGAAATGTTGAAAAGAGTTACTATCTTCGTCCCACAATAAGTGCTTTTTTAGGCTTAATATTTTTTCCTAAAATAAGTGATGTGTTAGAACTCCAATACAATTTTTGCAATATTTTCTCATATATATACTTTTATCGTTCAATGGTATTTATTAAATCTTACCATCACTACAATTAAATGACACTCATTAACTCTTCAACTTCAAAAAAAATATATTAAGGGTATTTTTATTATTTTAACTTGTGTATTTATATGTGTGATTTAAACTAAAAAAACACTTATTATGGGACTGAGATAGTAATTAAGAGTGAGAGGACATTACATTGGGGAAAATGCCGGCTGGGTGTGATTGAGGTTGTGGGCGCATCAAAAAAGCCAACTTTTGACCCGCACCTTTTCTTTCTAAAATCCCCTAAGAGAAAGTAGCTTAGTCCATTTACTGGTTAGGATAATTGGAAAGAGTTTTTTAATTAGTATAGGACATATATAGTCATTCTGAACCGACTACATGCGCATCTAGTGTAGTGGTTAGTAAGCATTTTCCTCCCCTCGTCGAGCCTTTCCTTTAATGCATGGTTTGGGAAAGCATTCCCTTATCTCAACATGGCGGATATTCTTTCTAACCTTACTCAAATAGGGGTAGGGGTAGGGGCAACCATGAATTTGTGCAGCAGGTGTTGAACGTCTTTTCTATTTCTACCTCACTTTATCTAGGAAGGTTTTCTTTCCCTATAAATTATAATTATGAAATGAAATTATTATATACTCCCTCTGACCTTTTAATTAACAGGATGACTAAAGATATAATTTTTTTATCAACAAAAAAACAAGTCAAGGTATATAAAGTGATGGGTAAAGGTATTATTCATTGGGATCCACTAATAAAAAAAATGGTTAATTACATATTATAGTACATTTTTAAAAATAATTACAATAATCATACATCCATAAAATAATTATAAAAATATGACATTTCATCATATTTATTTACAATACTAATACAATTAAGAGTCCTTAAATTAAGGGATTAGTATTAATGGGTTGACATGATAAATTAGTTTTCATCTTCCTCAAACATTCCTTTCTCGTTCGATCTCTCTCTCTCCGCCATTAACTCTTGTTCGGTTTCTCTCTCTCCGCCTTTACTATTTCTCTCTCTCCTCTTGAAGCCACTCGTCGTCAGCGGACTGAATCTACTTCTCTCTCCGCCTTTACTATTTCGCTCTCTCCTCTTGAAGCCACTCGTCGTCAGCGGACTGAATCTACTTCTCTCTCCGCCCTTACTACTTCTCTATCTCCTCTTGAAACCACTCGTCGTCAGCGGACTGAATCTACTTCTTCAGACGATGGAGTTCTTGTTTTGGTATGTACATGGTTGAAGTGATGTTGTCATACTATGAGTCTGTACTTCTGGCCACATTCTGTTTATGTTAATTTTTTTATTGAATGAATTTTTCTTTATCTCCATGACTGAGTTATTTGTGATAGACATCATTTAACAGCATAATATTTGCTAAAGTGGATAATTATTTTTAAATTGTTTAGGCTCTTAACATATATAGTCTGCTTTTGAATGATCATGATTGTCTCATCTTCATTTTGTCATTTTACTTCTGCATCATATACTGACACAAGACCAATTTTTGGGGGCTTGATGTAATGCTTACGTTGTAGCTACGTCAAGCAATAAAAAATAGATATTATCATATAACTGTTTGGTTACTTCTGCATTATGTTTTGGTTACTGTTAGATTGTGATTCGGATACCATTTTTGTTACCTTAATTTGGTATTTTGGTTACTTTTTTATGTTGTTATAGTTACCATGTATTTGCTTAGTATACATGGTTGACTAAACTGGTTTTGGTGTACATGTTATTTATGTATTGGTTACCATTTTTACATGTTTTAGTTCTTATCATATAAATATTTGGTTACTTCTTTAGTATATTTTTTAATTCTTGTTAGTTTCTCATTTGGATTCCATTTTGTTTCCTTGAGTTGGGATTACAGTTCTTTGTTTTTTGTTGTTACGGTTACCATGTATTTGCTTAATATATATGGGTTGACTAAACTGTGTTTTGAGTCATATATGTTGTTTATGTATTGGTTACCATTAATATATGTTTTGGTTCTTAACATATAATTGTTTGGTTACTTCATGAGTATATTTTTTTGTTACTTTTAGCTTATGATTTGGATACCATTCTTTTCCTTTAATTGGGTTTTTTGGTTACTTTTATATGTTGTTTTGGTTCTGATGTATTTGCTTAGTATACATTGGTTGACTAAATTGGGTTTGGTCTACATGTTGTTTATGTGTTGGTTACCATTAAAACATGGTTTGGTTACCATCACATAACTGTTTGATTACTTCTTTAGTATATTTTTTGGTATACATGTTTTTGTTTTGGTGACCTTTAAATTAAATTATGTTTTGGTTAATATTATATATAACTGTTTGTTTACTACATAAAATGGTTTGTACTACATGTTGTTTATATTTTGGTTACAATTAGATTATATAATATAATTTTTTGGTCACTTTGCTTATTATGGTATGGTTAATGTTATATTATGATATGATACCTATGGTTAATGGGTTCTCTATTCACTAATCCCAAGGTATTTCTCTTCCTCCCACGAGTTCATACATAATCACGAAGTCTTTTCTAGAGAATGAGAAGCGATCGTGAAGAAGAAAGTAGCGGCGATCCAAAAAGCTAAAGTTTCAGGAAGATTTGTAACAGATTTTGATTAGTTCGGTTGTTGTTGTCTTGTCCTTCTGAATTGTGTTTCGTACTTTGGTTTTTGTTGGATATCCATAACCATTTGTTATGGTTAGTAAATATGTAATGTTTATTGGAGCTTATGTAAATGGGATTACATATTTGATTATATTATCAATTATTTGACATTGTTTGTTGGTTCGTATTTGTTACTTCTAAGTTATGTCTGATATATTGTTTGAAAGGTGCAGTTGGTAACCAAACATGCATAGAAGGGTAACCATTTTATTTTTTGGTAGTAACCAGATATTTACAAGCTTGTATCATGACATATATCAAATATTAAATGTACATGTGAGAGTATACATAGGTTGCCTAAACTGGGTTTGATATACATGTTGTTTCTGTTTTGTTTACCATTAAAAGCATATTATGGTTACTTTTATATAACTATTTGGTTACTTCTTTATTATGTTTTTGATTCTTTGTTATCTTATGGTTTGGCTCTATCATTGTGTCCTCAATGTGGGATTTTGGTTATTTTATTTTTATTACGGTTAATATGTAATTGTTTAGTATACATGAATTACCTAAACGGGTTTCATTACATGATGTTTACATTTTGGTTACCATTAAAACCTATTCAGTTCTTATCATATAATTATGTAGTTCTTGTTTTATTATAATTATAAGTTTGTATGAGGATTGTTTATAAAGTGTTAAATGTATATATTTTATTTATACCTGTGTCATCATGATGGAATAAGAAACTCCAATTAAGAGTTCCCATTTATATATATGATAGTCATTTATAGATCTCATATTAAAATAAAAATAGTTTGAGATGTGTAGTTGGTATCCAAACCTGTATATAAGGGTAACTATTTTAATTTTTGTTAGTAACCAAATAATTAAAAACTTATATTAGAACAGTTATCAAGTGTTTAATGTAAATGTGAGGGTTCACATTTATCTAGCCGATGGATACTTTTAAATTACGTAGTTATAAAAGTTATTTCGAAATGGTCCATGCCAGTTGGTAACTAAATATGAATATAGAGGTAACCATTTTATTTTAGATGGGTAACCAAATTTACATAAAAATGTTTCAGAACAATTACCAATTGTTCAATGTATATGTTTACTTTATATTGACAACTCATGATGGAATCAAAAATTAAAATATTAATCAACATCAATTTTGGTTACTATACATCATCAAAAATGTTACCAACTATGTGGTTAATGGTTACTAACAGTAAACAATTATATATTCCTGTACACAATTAAATTTGTTGTATTGGAATGCTTTCGATCTCCATTGTCTAACAACCTGAATAAACATTGTAAAGTAACCAAATTAATATTAGCGATAACAAATTACATAATTTAGTAACGAGAATATAAACCACATTTTACATGCAATTTTGAAGGTCTAAATAATGGAATTTGACGAAAAACCTGCGATTCACCAAAGAAAGTTTGGTGACTTTTAATCGTTGACCCATTTCCAATGAAATTAGGCTCTAAAAACGCCAAAATCCGACACTCCAAACTTGATAAAACAATGCATATCATGTTTTGCATTTCTCTGAACGAACAAGTTGATGGAATTAATACGTAGGTAACTTCAAATTTGGTGTATTAGTTCTTATCGGTCCATGTCTGGAGTTGAAATAAAGTACAACAGAATCAATTCCATTGTCCGACAATGAATAAAATCTTGTAAAGTAACCAAATCAATGTTTGCCCAATAACAAACTACATAATGTTAGTAACGATTACATAAAATACATTTGTACATTCATCTTACAATGGAAATAATCAAGATATATTATATGATATTTATTACCAATTAAACTATAACGATTGTATGAAGGTAACAAATGTAGCCAATAAGTAACCATCATAATAAAACAAACCAATATAAAACAAGTAATATTATATAGTAATAATCATAACAACATTTCTGATAACCAAATCTAATTTAAACGATAACTTGACACATATTTATTTAGTAGCCACAAGATAAACACATTCTCCATTGCATTTTTATAGTAAAAACCAACCAGTATAACTTGATTGTTACCAACTAAAGGCTAAATGTTGTAAGAATGTAACCAATGTAGCTAACAAGCAACCATTAATATAAAACACATAAGTATAAGTTAATTAGATTAATATAGTAACCAGGTCAGCACTAATGAGTAACCATTATAATTTTACATAGTAACCATGTCAGCATTAGTCAGTAACCAATATAATGTTAAACAGTAACCAAGTCAGCATTAGTCAGTAACCAAGTCATCATTTTTCAATAACCAAGTCAGCATTAGTAAGTAATATTATGCACTAACCAATATAATTTTACACAGCAACCAACTAAGCAATAGTCAGTAACCATTATAATGTTACACAGTAACTAAGTCAGCATTAGTTAGTAACCAATTTAATGTTACAAAGTAACCAAGATATCATTAGACAGTAATCAATACAACATTAGACAATATAATGTTACACAGTAACCAAGACAACATTACACAGTAACCGACAGTTGCAGGAATGTAACCAATGTATTTGATGAGTAACCATTAATATAAAAAAAATCAGTAGAACTCATATAAAAATTATAAAACAATCAAATAAACATTATTCAGCAACTAAATACATAATAAACAGCAACCAATTTATATCTATTTAGTAACCATAATATAAAACATATTAATGACCATTCAAAACATTCAGTATTATTAATTTGTGACCATTTTAAGTGTGAAAAACTTAAGAAAGGTAATCAATATAGGAATTCGTAGTAACCATAGGTAACTACATGCATACGAATTTTAAACTCACATACCTCCTCCGTATTCAGATTTGTATCGAAGTTGTTGTGATCTTGTATTCAACAATCATTCTTGATCTGATTGTTTTTGTTCTTGAACTTGAAATTCTTTGTTGATTTTGTATCTTTATTCTACCGATCTCGAGTTGCTTGCCATTTGCAAAAGGTTTAAATCTTCTCCGATCTCGAGTTGCGCCCTACGCAAAGGTTTAAATCTTCTCCAATCTCAGAGTTGTGCCGCGACATAAGATTTGGATTTCTCCAATATGAAAGTTGCATGTTTTTTCAATTGCTTCAATTTAGGAGCGATTAGTTGCAAGTAGCAAAGTTGGTAACTGACGTATAGGATTTAATGACACGTGATTTTAGCAACGTAATATTGTGTTTGTTTTATTTTTGTAATTATGTTGTGTGTGTGTTTTATTTTTGTAATTATTTTCTAATTGTTGTATATTAGTGTTAAGGACCCTAAAAAATCTATATTTTTGTGGGCTTTCTAAAGATAAATTTGAATTTTTTTTACTCTTTCTCTACTCTACTATATTCTTAATATATGTGAAAAATATATTTTGTTCATCCTTTTATAATTAGTGTTGTAAATAAAGAAAGAATTATATATTTGGCATCAATACATGTATAAGAGAGAGAAAAGAAGAAGAAATCTGCATTCAATTAAATTAAATTCATCAATCTGGCGCTAAATTAATTAACAAAGTGAGTGTGGCATCAATACTCATAACAAAGCCTCTTTGGTGGCAAAAATCCTAAAAAGAAATTACATTGAGGGAGAGATCTAGTGAGGAGTTAACGGGAGAAAAAATCAATCAATCAAAAACATATAATTAAATATATATACCTCCACGTACGGTACCATTCATGCATGTGTCAATCCTTTCGCGTTATAATTAATACTCCAACAGAGAGAATTAACCAAATATATACGTAAAATTTACAAAGTGAAAGCAAAGCAAAGCAATTATTTAATTCTCTCGATCGATCGATCATTTTGTCTTTCTCTTCGATCTGTCTCCTTGATGCTAATTAACTAAACTAAGCTTTCATAACTTTCTTCATAATTTCAACAACTAATTAGTGATCATATGTTTACTTTAATTGTGGCAATATATATATATATATATATATATATAGATCAAGAGTTCAACCAAGTCAAATACTCCCTAGCTATCAAGACTGCAAATGCTTCGGAGTTGTATTTTCTTCTGAAATCATCACTTGATGCGTGTGAAATTCATTCATTCCACAGACGACAAATATATATAGTATCTGGTCAATCTCTGCGCAAGCCGCGCAACAATCAATGCCTCCCAATTAATCCACAATTGACCAAAAGTTGTTCCTTCTCTCTCCATTTTTGTTTTTATTTAATTTGATTAGAGATCTCATCACAATCCAAGAACAATGTAGTAAAGAAGAGTGATTGGTAACGCTATCAACATCCCGAAAATAACCCTGTAGATTTACACCAACAAATCAATCGGTAAAACTATATATATAGCCAGTTATTTTTTAAACTTAAAAAAATTCACTTGCTCACTTACGCAGTGCTAAGTATGGCTGGATGAACATTGTATTCTTTTGCAAACACGAATGGAACAATCCCTTGTGGGAGTGCAGCCTATCAAAAAGTAGACAAGGATAATATATATATATATATATATATATGGAGTATATAATTAAACATGTCGGATAACTTAACCTTACACTATTTAGTGTTCCCTAACCCACTACAAGCATTCGTGCGGGTCAAATGCATCTGGCTTATAAAATTTAAACACGATATGACCCCCTCAAATACATTAATTAATATTCCATGTGATGCATAATCTTCAATTTATAATTTGTACGTAAGAACAAGATTGTTAATTACCTGTACAATTGCCACGTGGAGGAGGGTACCCCGAAGACCCACGGCAATGGAAGCTGCTGCCATCACGGCCGGGCCGGTGAGGAACCTTACCGCCATTGCAAATGTGGCCACGGAGTTTCCGCAGGCAATTATCTTCGGTTGAAGGGCCATAAACAAACCTTCATAAGAGAAAATAATCAATTCGAGCTCAACTAACATCCAACTGATGTGATTGCCCACCTATGGGGACCGTATGCGTTGTTGCGCGTGGGTCCCATGTGTCGCTAGCAATATGTGATTAATTGAGTACTAACCTAAGCTGAACATAGCCATTCCGAGACCAGCATCAGATAATATAGAGATCGACTGCTCTATTATTTTTGGCATCGCCACATGCCACCTACAATAATAAATTCCAAGGGAACATAGTTTAATAAATTCAACTTTTATGAAACTCAATGTTTTTCATTGTGATTGGCTTTACCGGAACGAGACGAGTGACCAAATTAGACCAATGAGACTTGAATACGTGTTGGGGTTTCTGATAAGCTTGCGCCAGACCATGATCAAAATCAGACGGGTCATAACGCTGGCCGGAGGCATATGTTTTCTGACACCAATATCATCAGCTCCGGCACCTTTAGGGTGAAGTTCAGCGGTAGAGCTTGACCCGAGTTTGGACAGTCCAATGGGTCCCTCCTTTTCTCTCTCCTCATTTCCATCTTTACCTCCACCACCAAAGCTGAAGTCCTCCCTAGCAAAGTCCTCAGTTTCCGGAACAGCTTCAAAAAATTTATAATCATTCAAAAAAAAGGAAAAATAATTAATTAACAATGAAACTAATAACAATAAAACCAAAGTGTTACGTGAATTGATACCTTTGCTCTCCCCATTTTGTGGGTGATCAGCAACCAACATCCTGATTTCCTTGGCACCCTGATCTGACCGCCCCGATTGCTCAGAAGATCCGAAATCCGGACCGCCAAACACGTGCAGCCCGCCACCTTCAGAGACAGGCGATGCACTTGAGCTCCACACAAACATGTGTAGCTCTTTAGCATCATGGTTCCCTTTGTTCTGGGACACATTTTGTTGCTGTTGTTGTTGTTGTGGTTGTAGTTGTGACGGTAACTGTTGAGGTTTCGCTGTTTTATTTACAGTCGAAGATATTTCAGGATTCGGAGCCGGATAAGAAGTGGGCACCGGTTGGGCCGGATAGAATCCAAACCTTGGGGAGCTCATATTGAGACTTCCCGGAGCACAATTCTCCTCGAAATTCGACGGTCGAGGAGTTGGACCTCTCGAGGACTGCACCGAATATATATCAGCCGGCCCGAAATTGGACAGTCTACCTCCCGGAAAACCCATCATTGAGTAAAAATCCGTGTGGTTAAAATTCGAACCCCTCGGAGTGGGGTTCCTCGATGAGCTCAAGCTGTAAATTTCAGCTCCGGTGAGGTTCGATGGCCGAGGCGTCATTCCGGTACCTAATCCCAGCGACCTTCTTGAAGCATTGGATTTCCTCACCGTCACGTGAAGCTTACCATCATTACCGATCTCCGCATCCGTCTCTAAAAAATCATGACCATCTAGAGAAACAACATCTGATTCAACTTTAAAGGATATAATTGATGCGGCAGTCTCTGGAAATTGCTCCATAATCAGCATCTTTGCGCCACGATATTCGAACAGAAAGAGAAGGAGAGTATACCAAATTATGCATTGCAATACTACAACTTGAACCATTAGACTACCGGAGTAATCTCCATACATGGCAATCAAGAGCGGAATGCCCATGACAAGAGTGTTGGGCAAAGAGGAGATAGAAAAAATTGTAATCATCCATTCGAGACAGCCATTTTTGGTGAAGTTTGTCCAGAAACCAAGGACCACAAGCATTATGATTTTTTGGAGGGTATCGGCGGCAATAAACCGGAAATTCATATCGTAAGGATTATTGGTGGAGATGAAGTGGAAGGACAAGAGAGGGACGGCAAAAATGGCGACGAATCGGTTAATGCCGGAGCATTGGTCCGGTGAGAAAATCTTCCACCACCGGACGGAGCCGTAAGCGAGGATCATGGCCACGTATAGTGGCACTACCGCCGTTAAGACGGTGTAAAGGTCGTGCCAGGAAATCATATTTAGAAATGTTGGTTTGTTCGAGATCTAGGCGCTAGTGGTGTTTGGGAGTAAATTAGAGAGGAGTTGAGGGGTAAAATGGGGAGGAAAAAACCGTTATATGACAAACTAGGGGGATATATGTCTTGACTGCGGGGCTGCCACTGTGGTGCAGCAGCTTCTGCTGCTGATCGAATCAAACAGGTAATGTTAGATAGGGAAAAAAAGTGTTTCAGAGAGAGAAAAAGAGAATTTTAGTCATAGAAAAATGAGAAGCTTTTTTTTGTGTCTGTGTGTGTGTGAGAGAGAGAGAGAGAGAGAGAGAGAGAGATTAGAATGGATATAAGAATGGAAGAATTTATATAGAGAATGGGTGATTGTACTGTACTACTACTGCAAAAACTGAATTCGGGTTATAACGGTTATCATGAAGTTATTTTTTTGATAAGTTGATTAATTGACCAATAGAATACTGATACACATACAATATCGCCTGCGTGTCAATATTTTATTGGTCAATTAACCAACTTACCTCAAAATAAACTTCATACTAACTACTTCCCAAAATAACCATTTGATACAGCTTAGTTGCTACATTTGAGTTTAGATGTAGACGTGGCAAATCTTAGATGGCCCAGAAAATATGTTTCGATTAAAAGGTTGGAGTAATGTTATAAATATAAATTATATAAAAATAATTGTGCACTAAATAATATTATTGCTACATGTCATATATGATATATTTGAATCCGATTATCACAACTAATGATAAGTTGATCAATTGATCAATACAGTACTAACACGTAAAGAGAAATTACCTCTCGATTTGCGTATTGACATTGTATTAAACAATTGAGCAAAGTTAACTTCATATTAACTACTACCTCCATCCCATAATAAGTGTTTTTTTAACTTAAATTACACATACCAATACACAAGCTAAAATGACAAAAATACCCTTAATATATTTTCTTTGAAGTTGAAAAGTTAATGAGTGTCATTTAATTGTAGTGATAATAAGATGCAATAAATACCATTGAATGCATAAGGGCATATATGAGAAAATATTGCAAAAATTGTATTGGAGTTTTAACACATCACTTATTTTAAAAAAAATATTAAACCTAAAAAAATACTTATTGTGGGACGGAGGTAGTAATTCCAATACATTTGGTGAACCGATTTAAAGCTCTCAGCAAACAACACCCTCATAGAATTACCTAGCGCATCATAAGAAGTCATATTGTATATAATTTGTGTTCTTAATATTATTTTATTTATTTTTTAAAAAATATTTTTAAATTATCCCTACTTTTGTTTTTCCAAAGTGTTCCCCATGCTATAGCTTTTCCTATCCGTGATTGTATTGGTGTAATTAAATATTATGAACAATTATAATATTATATATATGTAAAGATTATATTAATTATTACAATGCGATCTGGTTTTGATATATATATATATATATATATATATATATATATATATACACGGAGTATTATATCCAATAAATAATATACATACGACTGACTACCGACTCTATATACAATCTGGGATTGACCAAACTAATTAGAAAAGTGACGCATTCCTTTCCCAGTTCAAACATGCACTTAACAAACTAACTTGTGAGGATTCAATAGAGAGCTATTTTATGTGAACATAAAAATTAGATATAAGTATTTTATAATTTTATTTATTTATATTTTGATTTTTAATTGTCTAATTTTTATGTTCAATTATTATGTCCGTATAAAGTTTTTGTTCAATAAATAAGTTAATCAGCTCCGGAGCTTTAATATATATATGGGACCGATCCATAGCAAACGTTGTAAAAAAGAGTTTAATCTTACAACACATCGCAGCCTTCCATCCGAAGATCGAACGGATTAATAGGGCTCCCGGCTTCCGTCCGCAGTTTAATTTTTAATATTCCGCCAGTGGAAGAGACCAAAATACTACCTTTATAAAAATCAAACGAATCCACAGTATTAAACTGCGGAGCCTTTCCATTTTCAAATTCACGCCATTTGTTTTCTCTCCTCTACCAAGGTAGATCTTCTGCAGTATATCTTCTCCAACCAATTTTTTTGATTAAAAATACTTTTAATCAGGAGCAATTGCAGTCATATCCTTTTTCATACATGATCCTAGAAGCAAACAAAGATTGGAAATTTTATATATATATGCGCTTAGACAACATATATGCATGCAGTTGTAATTGTTGGCCACTCCTCCATAGATATGCTATTCTTATCATCATCATCATCAAGTTTAATCAAATGAAAAGAACAAAAAACTTAATTCAATTTAATTCGCAACAATCATTAATTAATTGTTTCCTTTAACAGTATATATAGTACTTGGTGTGCCATCTTAATTCTTTTTCATTAATTAAGATTTTAGACTAGTTTTGTTCCCTGTTCTAGATCTTTAGTAGGATATCAATAGGTTAGATCATGTGAAGTGAAGGAATAGTTTATTAATTATTTATATGACATGCTGTTTGGTACAAATGTAAATTAATATACAAGTTCCCTATAATTTGCAACTCTTTGTTATATACAAGTCATATATAAATATATAAGGAATTAATTTTGTTTAGTCACGTTCGATACCAAAGTATCAAGCCAGACATGATCGAGAAACCTTATTAATATGTCAAAAAAATGGGGGCTGTTTTTCTTTAGCAAACCTTAAGTACTTATAACCCTTAAATCCCTATTAATTAAGTCTTAACTAATTAAAACAGCAAGACTGATTAAATACATGCAGTATAAATGATCAGTTAGATTAATAAATATAATTCATGCATGGTCTTAGCCTAGTGTTAAAACTGAGATACAGAGTAAGTATTCTCATGGTACGTGAGTTTATTTTTTTCTTTATGGCTCCAAAACTATTCTTTTCAGAACTCTTATAGGACTAGCCCATCTTGCATTAGCATTAATTGAAAAGTTTGTTTCCTTTTTATGTAAGACTTATTTGTGGGTTTTTGTTTATTCCTCCTATATATATATATATATATATATATATATATATGAGATTTGATTGGTTATTAATATTGTATTAGAGATTGATGTACTTAATTATAAAATTACATGTACTAGCTCCCTAAAATGGGGCTTTCAACAAAAAAAAATAAATACAATTCATCGAAATTGAGTCTCTCCTATCAATTTCTGTGAACACAATCACGCATGGGATGCATATACAAAAGGATAGTTCTAAAAGGCAAAAAACAATTAATTAATTAATGACGGTACGTACGTTGCTTTCCACTTAATTAAGGATTGTTGCTGGGGGCCATTCGTGGAGGATTAATTGTTGATGTCGATTTGTCGTTGACGTTTCTTTCAAAATATATAATAATAATAATAATAATAATAAGGCATCGATGAATCTAAGGGCCAGATGCTAAATGAAAGAAGATGGGAGTAGCTAGGCAAGGCAAGGCAAGGCAAGGCATGTTTAATCTCTATCTATCAAATTGAGACGTGACTAATGCACATGCATGCATGCATATATGTTTGTGTTCTTTTCTTGTTTGTATCATTCAATCATGTTTTTGTGGCTCTGGCTTCTTTAGATCATCCCTATCCTCGTGTGCACAATTAATTCTACGTGTTGATACAGATTAATTTTTTTTGATACGGCTCTCACCTATTTAAGTATCCCAAATTAGTTAAAGAGGTTGTTGAATATGTTGTTAGGCTAGCCATCCAAATGCACCTTGGGCCATTGTAATTACTAATTTCTTGACCAAATATCAAGAATTTACAATTATTTTGCGCCAAACACGTGGGTACAATGGTTGACGAGCTCGTCACTCAACTGTAGTATAATAGTAGCAAAAAAAATAAAAAAATAAAAACAACAATGTTAAAATAAAGAAAACAATTTCTTGAAAATATATAAATCAAAATACCAAAAATTGTGTGCACGAGAATTGGTGCGTGCAGGGATTGGTCCATCATGCATGTGAAAGAGTGGTTTGCCAACCCCGAGTCGAGTCTAGGCTGTCTAGCCATGTGAAATACTCCTACTAACATTCTTTTGATCAGAGTGGGACCATATATATATACTTCTCTTTTCCCAACTCTTATTTCTCTCGTATCCTCCCAAAATGACAGCCAACTTTTGTATTCTAACATTAACATATTATCTCTTTGGATAGTTTTGCTAATATTCTATAATGGGCTAGGGGTTGTCACACATCACAATTTTATTTTTATTTTTGTTGTAGTAAAATTTATTAATACTAATTTTATTAAATTTTTTTATATTCTAAATTTGATAAAATTCTTATTATATGGTGGGCTTCACCAAACTATTCTCTCAGATTTAGCACCCAAGTTTTAAGACTATTCATATTTTACCCTACATATATAATAATTTTTTATTTCATCTTCTAAATTAAAGTTTTAAATTTTACAATAATTTAAACACTAAATATGAAGCTATCGTTTGTCTTGTATATTTCTAATACACCTATTGAAAATGGGGTACATGTTCAGTGGGAGTAGGGAGAGATGTTGAGCTTTTGCTTTTAACACAATAGAAGGTATGAAATGAAATGAAAGAAAACTATATGACATGGTTGTGGCAATGTGTCAATATTATTTTGGGTAAATTTCATATGACCACATGAGGTTTCACCAATTTAAGCACCTAAAATTTGAGGTGAAGTGAAAAGGTTATATTTTTTCTTTCAAACTAACTGATATAATTGGTATTGTTGGCAGGGTCAAATGAACAACATCAATTTATTCATTAAAATACACACTACGACCAACAATACCACAAATAATTTACAAGGAAAATATAAACTTTTCACTTTATTTCAAAATCTCATGTGGTTTAAGTATAGCGTTCATGCAAAATCCCAATGGCAATGGAGGTTCAAATCATTAGAATAAGGAAATCATTACATGAAGTGCCCATCTTATTTCTTATTTTGTGTTTCTGATTAAATTTCTGTTTCATTTTATTTTATTTTATATTTTGCCATGAGAAAATTCGGCCACAGATTTTAATCAGGGTTGTTGACTAATGGAGTAGGTTAAGAAAGTTTGATAAATATGGCTGGTTTTGAGCTTAACCAGGACCTGAGCTGTTTTGATAGTATATGATTAATGCTATATTTTATATACACATATTAAAAATAAGTTATTTACATTCTATCTAATACAATAAGTACAAAACATGTTTTAATTTTTAAAACAAAAAATAAACAGTGTTACAACCCAAACATTCTCATTATCATTGCCCCCAAAAAATCTATATTTTTCTTTGCACAAGACCAAGGCAGCAAACCAGCCATCTTAGCCTAATATTCCCGATGGCCCAAAACATTAATGGAACCCTCTTATAAGCTATAAATACTAGGATTAAAAGATTAAAGCCCACTTTGGTATGTGAACCCATGGGATAGAGTGTACACAGTGTGCCTAATTGGGCTTCAGTAATGATATGTATGGACGACAAAGTGGCCCATTAACCTCATTGTCATAGTCCGTGACTCAAATTTGATTCATCAGGCCGACAAAATGTCCAGATAATAAGAAACAAACTTAAAGATATACAAAAATGAATAATAAAAAATACTACTCACTTACTTAATCTCAGTTTTAATATAGTCGACTTGAACATAATAGTATCACAAGACTAATTGTTCATTGTTCCGTCAGCTGATCAGACAGGCCAGAAGACAGGTTCTTAGATTGTTTGTGAATAATAATTAAAATAAATGCAACACTTCCAAATCTCTCTGCCCATAAAATGTTTTAAACAACCGCAAATTCATGAATTGGATTGTTATTAAGGCCCAAAAGGATAATTTTCTTCTTCTTTTTTCTGAGTTGGTAAACATATTTACATAATAAACACAACAAATTTAGCATTAATTGAGATGTATATATTCACATTTCGCCTAGTGCAGATGTACCTTGAAATGAAGAGAGGGAAAGTCTCATCTTAATCGCCTAGAATACAAAGCGGCTGTCTCATGCTAAGCTCCGCTTTAAGATATGGGAATTTCTCCAAATTGTGGGACATACCTAAAGTTTTCTGCATGTATGGCAAAAAAATTGCAAGTATAGACATCGGTTAGCATCACCTACACCATTGCACTTAATCTGAGATATAATAACTTACTTAGATTTGATAACTTAATTAAGAAAGCATTTGGCTTCATGAACTATAATGACTACATTTGTTGTACTTGAAAGAATTAACTGGTATGGAGGGCTTCAAAAACTCATCATCAATAAACCTAAACACAAGCTAGAAGAATAATAATTACCAAGGCAGCAGTATGTGCTTCTTGTAGAATATTCCCGTCTATCTCTAATCTGGCAATCGGAAATTCTGGAAGGTGCCCCGACTGTTTTTTACCAAGCAAGTCACCGGTCCACGAAGAAGAAGATCCATGTTTGCCAGGTGAAAACCATCAGATGATTTCTCCAGCACCTTTAAACGGCTTAAGCTACTGACCGTAGATGCTACTAATATACACTTTGACTTCCTTACTCCACGTCCCACTCGTCCTCTAAGTTGGTGTAGTTGAGCTATTCCAAATCTCTCAGAATTCATCACAATCATCATAGATGCATCTGGAACATCAACACCAATCTCAATAATTTGTGTAGCAAGCAGTATATGTGTTTCTCCAGATCTGAACCGTCTCAGTGCTTCATCTTTCTCATCACTCTTCATTTTCCCATGTAGCAATCCACAATTATAGCCTCTGAACTTGCTAGATATAGTTTCAAAATCAGCTGAAGCTGCACGGAGCTGAGGTAGTTGTTCAGATAGCTGAATGACATGATACACGATATATACTTTTCCTCCTGCTTCTAGTTCATCCAGCATCATCTGTTATATTTAAAGATCCTTGCATTAGATGAGATCAAAACACTTAGATTCATTCTAATTCTCATTCTAAAGCAGATATCCATTCGTATGAAGTCAGTCCTAGGGAAACTTTATCATATCCTACACAAAGATATCTGAAGAATTAAGTAAAGCAACTTGAGATGTACACTAGCTTTTAAAAACGCACCAATAGACAATGCTATTTTTGACACATATAACCCCGGCAATTGGCGCAGTGTTTCAAGGTTATGCTGGGATGAGCCATAGACCCGGACATCTTAGGATCGACTCCCACTAGCAACAATCGTGAACAAATGGGGCCACGGACTGCCTTGCTCAAGCAGGTTACCAAACCCGCACTGGTCCGGGCTAGGGAGATTTGTAAGACCCCAGCTTTTATAAATAAAGATGAATTTTCTATAAATATTATTTTTGAATATTATGGAATAATTTGATATAATGTTATAGTTGTGGGTAATATTTATAAATTTTGCAAAGTATGCAAGTGGTTATATTATATTCGATTGGTGAGGGAATATTCGGTTTAGCGGGGAATATTAAATAACGGCTCAATCATTGGTGGACCCCATAGCGTAATTATTATCGGATTGAAAAAACGACAAAAATATTTTATTGAAATAACGGCGGAAGTTTTACCGTTGATACTGTTGAACTACTCGGTAGTAAAAGTACAGTAATACATGTGGTTGCATAGTAGCACACGGTATTGATTATTGATGCTTATGTGAGAAGTCACTCAGTTTGATTCCATTATTGTCATGAATTATTATAGCGATAATGACTTTTTGTTTTATTCGTATTATTAACGCAATAAAACAGAAACATCTTTTATATAAAACAGAATACTTTATTAAAGTTATTTTATAAATAAAATATATTATATTTTATTATGCATAGTGTTACGTAGTGTTTTTTGCATAGTGTTTGCATAGTAAAATGTTTTTATATAAATAGAATATATTATATTTTATTTAAAAGATTTTGCTTTAAATATGGTCCGTCAGTTAAAGTAAATCAATCTGGACCGTTCATGGATTAATTACTATGCATTCCATTTTCCTATAAATAGAAGCTCATTCCTTCATTATTTTCTTACGAATTCATTTGAAACTCTAGAGAGAGAAATTATAGAGAGAAGCTATAGAGAGAAAATCTATAGAGAGAGAAGAAGAAGAGTATTCGGTACTTCACTACTTTGATATCCAAAGGTCTTTTTACGGTAAGGGTGTTATTCTTTCTTCTTGAAGAGAACTTACATTATTCCATTCACTATTATTACATTGGAATAACTTTGTAAAAAAGTGGCATACCCTATACATAACTCAGTATCACGGCATACCCTATACTTGGTGAAATCCTTATGTTATTCCATTGCTTATTATTACATTGGAATAACTTTGTATACATGATTTACCTATACTTGGTGACATTCTTCTATTATTACATTTGGAACATCCTGTGCATGTGTTTTACCGGACTGGTTCCGCTCTTTATTATTATTACATTGGAACATCACATGCATGTGTGTTTTACACCGACACGGGTTCCGCTTTATCATTCTGTTGGAATATCCTATCGTGTGTTTTTACAGGATCTGGTTTCCATCTTTATTATTACATTGGAACATCCTCAGCTTGGGTGTGAATTTCACGACTGGTTCCATTATTATTATTACATTGGAATAACTTTATACATCTGCACTACGCGTGCATGGTGATTTCTTTTGTTATTCCATTCTTTATTATACCCAAATGGTTAAAACTTTGACTTATACTCCATGAAATTAGTAGAATATCCTTGATATTTGCGTTTCATCCAAAGATATCTTTTCATGGAAATATTCTTACGATCATTCTTGAATTTTACTCTCTAAAGCGGTATTATGTTGACAATTTGACGTTAATAATTCTGGATAAAATAATTCTTGAACTTGTTTTATTGAATTCTTATATCATTGTCATCATCCTCATGTTTATATATTTTTTTTAAGTCATCTACGGCACGTAGAGCGTGGATGGACTTGGTATGATTATGACGAGGATTATTGATTGTAATCATGGCCGTAATGTTACAAATGATGTGGTAAAAATCCTCGATTAGTAGTAGTGCATTGATGGACGATTGTTGGCATGATCGTGACCATTAATGAATACACAACTATTCTCGCCCGTAGTGCGAGGAATAATTGTGGTCGTGATACTAAAGAATATCCTTGGCCGTAGTGCGGGGGTGATTCGATGATGTGGATTATTTATTAAAGTTTGAGTCTCAAATATAACGATGATGAAAAACCTTTTAAATCATAAAAGATAGTAGATTTTATTTTCTACTTGACTCTTTTAATGGATTGCGTATTCATTGCAGATTAAACCGGTTGTCTCATTGTATTTTATCGGTTTAACATTGTTGAAGACTATTGATAATTTATTCGCATTATCTTAGTCATAATATTTCTTCTTGGGCTAGTTGAGCTCACCCTTTCTTTCCTTTATTCTCTTGAAATGAGAATATAAATTTGGACAAGTCGGGAAAAGCAGTGATGGTCCCGAAGATAGCATTAGTAGTCCTCACTATTACGTGAAATAGTGTGATAATAATTGTAATGAGGACTTTTGTTTGAGTTTGTATAATATCTAGTAGGCGATATTTGTATTTAAACTCACGATTTATGTCGTATTGTATGAGACGAGTTATGTTAATAAGTTGTATTTAAATTACATACCATGTAAGTGGCGACCCAAGATGGGTGATGTATACCTAATTTTGGGGGCGTCACGGTTGGTATCGAGCTAAGGATATGATCCTGGCTAAGATGTGAGAAAAGTACTAGGAGGAGAGACGGGAATACCTTCGCTAGTATGACCTACCTAAGTTTATGTCTTATTTTATTGGTGGGTCATTGTAATATAAAGATAATTGTTACATGTCAATTAATCTTTTGTTTTGTGGCGATGTCTGAAAATGACATCTGAGAATGTTGAGAATAGCATGGAGCACAAAAGCGATCGTTGATTCACCACATATCAATAATCGGGATAATGTGCATCGAGGGCGACAATCCTCATGCAAAAACAACAACACCGACCAAATGATGAATGATCAAATGTTCGGAGGCTTTATGCAATTTATGCAATGAAGAGAGCGACTCTGTCCAAAAACGTGGGGTGGAAACACGGAAAACTCTCGGTGCGGTCACCGCTTAAACAATTCAAGGCTGGGACCACCGGAGTTTAAGGGAGAAGCAAAACCACTTCAAGGCGGAAGCATGGATAAAGCATTACCAAGATATTTGATGTCTTGGGATGCTCCGAGGAGCAAAGGTTCCTTCACGCCTTTATGTTCTTGCGGAGGCGGATTCTTGGTGGAAATCGGTAAAAGCGTACTCAACTTCTTTGTCTTGAAGATATCTTGGGAGAGAAGTTCCAGGGAGTCATTCAACGACAAATACTTTCACGAAAGTATTCGCCATACATGAAGGAGGTAGAGTTTATCAAGTTGGAACAAAACAATATGGCCGTGTCGCAATACGAGGCAAAATTTGCGAGTTATCACGGTTCGTCCCCACTCTGGTGGATAATGAAGAGAAATGGCGCGAATGTTTTTAAGAGGTTTGAAGTCGAATCGTCGACATCTTATTTCTCATAAACCGTGTTTGTATTCGGATGTTGTAAATAGAGCTCGATTAGTGGAGCGCGATAATGAGTCAACGTGACTAAAAAGAGAGCGTAAAGCAAAGTTATAATACCAACGAGAGTAGTCATCGAGCGGTGACAACAAGCGTGGAGGGAATCAATAAAGGCGGATATGGTAACCACTTGGTGTGTCGGGGCCAAAACAATAAGAATGGACATTTCAAGAAAGCGGAGATTCAACAATGATGGAAAGACGTCGGCCTGACCAAAGACCGTTGTTAAGGAAGGAGAAAGACCACCTATCATATGCTTCAAATGCGGAGAAGAGGACACATCGGTCCGAAGCTGTGCCGTACGCAAGTCAAAGCATGTTATAATTGTGGAAGAAAGGTCACTTAGCTCGATTTTGTCGTTCATCAAGACAAATTCAACTAGGATGGAGGCACCAAAGTAGTCCCGGAAAAGTCAAACCCGGTAGTCTGAGGAGAAGCGTTTGTTGTGACCTCCCGGAGAGCGAGGAACCCGAATGAGGTCATCACGTAAGCTTATCATAAACTCTAATGAAGTCTACACTTTATTTGATCTGGGGTTCTACCCATTCTTTTATTTCTCCTACTTGCGCTCATCGATTAAATTTGACTCAGGAGAAATTAGACTTTGACTTATCTGTGGAAACTCCGTTGGGAGAAACCTTCATTACATCCACTCATTTATAAGTCTTGTTTGGTTCAAATCGGTACCCTCACATTACCTGTCGATCTTATTTCATTAAAAATACTTGCATTTGACGTGATTCTAGGGATTGATTGGTTAACTACTTATCATGCAAAATTGATTGTTTTAAATGGGGTTGTTAGCTTTCATATTCTAATCAACCTATTATCTGAATTCAAACGACCAAACCATTAAAATTAATCACGGTCGTCTCAAGCCATAAAGTTATTCGTTTATTGAAAAATGGATGTCAAGCTTTCTTAGCTCATATCACAGATTTAAACAAAAATACGTCGAGTTTTGAGCGATATTTCTATTGTTAATAAATTTCTGACGTATTCCCAGAAGAACTTCACGCCTACCCCAGGCGTGAAATTGAATTTTGTATCGACCTTGAACTCCGGTACAAAACCTATTTCCAAAGCCCATATCGAATGGCTCTATTGAACTTCGTGGAGTTAAAGACCCAATGCGAGGAATTGTTAGACATTGGCTTTATTAAATCCTAGTACTTCTCCTTGGGGTGCTCTGTTACTCTATTCGTGAAGAAGAAAGATGGGAGTATCGACTTTGTATTGATTATCGGGAGTTGAATCATGTCACCATCAAAATAGGTATCCATTTACCACGTATTGATGACTGTTTGACCCGATTCTGAGGAGCCAAATTCTTTTCAAAGATTGATCTTCGTTAGGATATCACCAATTGAAGATTAGAAATCACGACATTCCAAAGACGGCTTTTCGAACTTCGATGCGGGCATTATGAATTCTAGTCATATCCTTTGGATTGACTAATGCTCCTAACGCCTTCATGGATATGATGAACCAAGTATTCAAGAATATTTAGATCACTTTGTGGTCGTCTTTATTGATGACATCCTTATTTATTCCAAAAGCCGTGAAGATCATGAAAGCAACACTTGAGGTGACGACACTCCAAAAGCTTCGTGAATATAAGCTTTATGCGAGTTGAAGAAATCGAGTTCGGCTTGAAGAAGTAGCATTCCTTGGGCACGTGGTATCAAGTCATGGAATATCTGTTGACCCAAAGAAAGATTGAAGCTATTGAAAGTCGGGAACAACCTAAATCGATGGCCAAGTCGTAGCTTTCTCGGTTTAAATTTGGTTATTATCGGAGATTCGTGGAAGGATTTTCTCGAATCGCTACTCCATCGACTCAAATGACTCGAAAGATCTGAAGTTCGGTTGGAGCGAAGAATGTGAGAAGAGTTTTCAAGAACTCAAGAGGAGACTTATTTCAAAGACTGTTACGTGCAATACCATCCGGCTCGGAGGGATTTGTCATCTACAAGTGATGCTTGAGCAAAAGGTTGGGATGTGTTCTTATCTGACATGGAAAAGTTATAGCTTTATGCCTCGCGACAACTCAAAGAATATGAGAGGAATTATCCTACTCACGATCCGAGTTAGCGGTTGTTAATCTTCACTTAAAATTTGGAGGCATTACTTGTATGGGGAGAAAGTGGAGATCTTTACGGATCATAAAAGCCTCAAATATTTCTTCACTCAAAAGGAACTCAACATGCGACAACGACGTTGGCTTGAGAATCGCTGAAAGATTATGATCATACCATCGAATACCATCCTGGAAAAGCGAACGTGGTAGGTGATGCATTGAGTAGAAGATCGTATGCAAGTCGAGTGCGTTATTGTCAACACTGAGGCCCATTTTGTGTGACTTGCAAAGGATGGAGATAGAGTTAAAGACTCGAGGACGCGTGTGATGATAGCGAATATACGAGTAGAAACCGACTTTAATCGATAAAGTTAAAATTCTCAAGCTACTGCACACGGAGGCGATGCGTATGAGGAAGAAAGTGCAAGAGGGTGCTATCTTAAGAAGCAAGAATCGATGAAGAAGGAATACTTGAGTCGACTCCACTTTGTGTTCTAACGACCACGATTTAAAGTATAATATCGCTGATGGAGGCGCACAACACACCATTTGCAATCCATCTCAGGAGTACCAAATGTATCATGATATTCGTCGTACATTTTGGTGGAGCAATATGAAGAGAGAGATAAGCGCTGTTTATCTCAAGGTGTCTAACTTGTCAACGAGTTAAAGCGGAGCATCAAGTACCAAAAGGTCCATTCAGAACCACTTGAAATTCCGAGAATGGAAGTGGGAGCACATTACCATGGATTTCATTCTGCGGTCTTCCTAAGGTTTCTCAAGGCATTGATGCGATTTGGGTCATTGTTGATAGATTGACCAAGTCCGCTCATTTCTTACCGATCTGAGAAACTTATACACTTGAACGCGTCTTGCTCAGATGTACATAAACAAGATTATGTAAGATCGCATGGTATCTTGCCGATCCATAGTTTCGATCGAGACCCAAGATTCACTTCACGATTTTGGGTTAGTTTGCAAAAAGCTATGGGCACAGACTTACGATTTAGCTCGGCATATCATCCTCGAGATTTTGGACCAGACGATCGGAGAGGACTATTCAAACTCTTGAAGATCTATTAAGACTACGTGTTCTTGATTTCAAGGAGTTGGGACAAGTTCTTACCATTGGTGGAGTTTTCCTACAACAACGATTATCAAGCAAGTATTGGCATGGCTCCATTCGAGCGTTGTATGGAAGAAAGTGTCGTTCTCGAATCTTTGGGATGAGGTGGGTGAAGCAACGTTGTTGGGACCGGAGTTGAGTACGTATGACTACGGAAAAAGATTCTAACGATCCGAATAACGTATAAAAACCTCACAAAATCGACAAAAAGAGTTATCTTGATCTTCATCGAAAGGACGTGGAATTCGATATAGAGATCGTGTGTTGTTAAGAGTTGCTCCATGGAAAAGAGTTACAAGATTTGGAAAGAGAGAAAACTTAATCCTCGATTCATCGGTCCATTTTAATCCTCGATCGAGTAGGAGGCGTAGCTATAGACTCGCTTTACCGCCAAATATGTCTCGTGTTCATAACGTTTTTCACATATCCATGTTACGTAAATATGTGAAAGACCCGAACCATATTATTGAGTTAGGCAACCGGACGAAATAGCGGAAGATTTGACGTATGAAGAGGTTCTGTTCAAATTTTGGATAAGAAGGAACATATTCTACGCTCCAAGGTTATACCTCAAGTCAAAGTTTTGTGGAGGAACCACGATATTGAGGAAATGACTTGGGAGTTAGAATCAAATGAAATCAAGGTATCCTTACCTCTTGACATACCGTATCGTACCCTAATTTCGGTAGAAATTTCAATTTCATGAAGGGGAAGTTGTAAGACCCCACTTTTATAAATAAAGATGAATTTTCTATAAATATTATTTTTGAATATTATGGAATAATTTGATATAATGTTATAGTTGTGGGTAATATTTATAAATTTTGCAAAGTATGCAAAGTGGTTATATTATATTCGATTGGTGGGAATATTCGGTTTAGCAGGAATATTCGTATAACTACTCAATCATTGGTGGACCCTATTAATGTAATTATCATCGGATTGAAAAAACGACAAAAATATTTTATTGAAATAACGGCGGAAGTTTTACTGGTTGATCTTGTTGAACTACTTTCAGTAGTAAAAGTACAAGATAATACATGTGGTTGCATAAGAGCACTACGGTATTGATTATTGATGCTTATGTGAGAAGTCACTCAGTTTGATTCCATTATTGTATGCAATGAATTATTATAGCGATAATGACTTTTTTTGTTTTATTCAGATATTAACGCAATAAAATAGAAACATCTTTTATATAAAATGAAATACTTTATTAAAGTTATTTTATAAATAAAATATATTATATTTTATTATGCATAGTGTTGCATAGTGTTTTGCATAGTGTTTTTTCAGATAGTGTTTTGCATAGTAAAATGTTTTTATATAAATAGAATATATTATATTTTATTTAAAAGATTTTGCTTTAAATATGGTCCGTCGATTAAAAGTAAATCAATCTGGACCGCTTCATGGATTAATTCTTATGCATTCCATTTTCCTATAAATAAAGCTCATTCCTTCATTATTTTCTTACTTAATTCACTTTGAAACTCTAGAGAGAAATTATAGAGAGAAGCTATAGAGAGAAAATCTATAGAGAGAAAGAAGAAGAGTATTCTCAGTACTTCACTACTTTGATATCCAAAGTGTCTTTTACTAGTAAGGGTGTTATTCTTTCTTCTTGAAGAGAACTTCATTATTCCATTCACTATTATTACATTGGAATAACTTTTGTAAAAGTGGCATACCCTATACATAACTCAGATCTGTGGCGTACCTATACTTGGTGAAATCCTTATGTTATTCCATTGCTTATTATTCTATTGGAATAACTTTTGTGATGCTGATTTACCCTATACTTGGTGACATTCTTCTATTATTCTCGTTGGAACATCACATGCTCATGGTTTTTTACAGGACTGGTTCCGCTTCTTTATTATTATTACATTGGAACATCACATGCGTGTGTTTTACACCTTTACTGGTTAAAATCTTTATCATTACATTGGAATATCCTATCATGTGTTTTACACCGGATGCAGTTCCATCTTTATTATTCTGTTGGAACATCCTCGCTTGTGAATTTCACGACTTTGTTCCATTATTATTATTCTGTTGGAATAACTTTTGTCATCTAAATGCCGCATGCATGGTGATTTCTTTTGTTATTCCATTCTTTATTATACCCAAATGGTTAAAACTTTGACTTCTATACTCCATGAAATTAGTAGAATATCCTTGATATTTGCGTTTCATCCAAATCTTTCATGGAAATATTCTTCTTCGATCATTCTTGAATTTTACTCTACAAAGCGATATTATGTTGACAATTTGGGCGTTAATAATTCTGGATAAAATAATTCTTGAACTTGTTTTATTGAATTCTTATATCATTGTCATCATCCTCATGTTTATATTTTTTTAAAGTCATCTGGCACTGTAGAAGCGTGGATGGACTTGGTATGATTATGACCGAGGATTATTCGGTGTAATCATGGTAGTAATGTTACAAATGATGTGGTAAAAATCCTCGATGGTAGTAGTCATTGATGGGCGATTGTTGGCATGATCATGACCATTAATGAATACACAACTATTCTTGCCCGTAGTGCGGGAATAATTGTGGTCGTGATACTTAAAGAATATCCTTGGCCAGTAGTGCGGGGGTGATTCGATGATGTGGATTATTTATTAAAGTGAGTCTCAAATTATAACAATGATGAAAACCTTTTAAATCATAAAAGATAGTAGATTTTATTTTCTACTTGACTCTTTTAATGGATTGCATATTCATTGCAGATTAAACCGGGTTGTCTATTGTATTTTATCGGTTTAACATTGTTGAAGACTATTGATAATTTATTCTCGCATTATCTTAGTCATAATATTTCTTAATGGGCTAGTTGAGCTCACCCTTTCTTTCACCGTTATTCTCTTGAAATGAGAATATAGGCCGAGACAAGTCGGGGAAGCGAGTGATGGTCCCGAAGATAGCATTAGTAGTCCTCACTATTACGTGAAATAGTGTGATAATAATTGTAATGAGGACTTTTTGTTTGAGTTTGTATAATATCTAGTAGACGATATTTGTATTTAAACTCACAGTTTATGTCGTATTATGAAAAGAGCTTATGTTAATAAGTTGTATTTAAATTACATACCATGTAAGTGGCGACTCAAGATGGGTGATGTATACCTAATTTTGGGGGCGTCACAAGATTAGTCAGCATGCGGGTCGGATACTCCAAATTATCAAAATAAAATTGACAAATATATCGTTGAGGCTTTAGTGATGGATAGTGAAACACGAACTCCTGGTGCTTTCTCATAAAGTAGGTCAAAAGAGTATTCTTTTTCATTTACCATATGCTGCTAAGTTATATTGATTATATTCAATCTTCAAAGATGCATACAGTGGTATGGTGAATCCAACATTCTGACGGAAAATTTTAGCCATATCACGTGTGGCCGTATGACCCTCTTGCTCCATCGCAAACAGAACAAATATAGTACTCTCTTCTCCACAAAAAGAGTCCCGTTTGCTAAAAAAGAATTCTCCACAAAAGAGTCCTCTTTTTATTGATGGTAGGATAAAATGACACCGTCCTAAACTTTGTCGTCCTAATCTCATAGCATGCCACCACTACAAAACGTACAACTTATTATTTTTAAGGCTAAACATGGAACAAAATTACATCCTTAATATTTGCAAATGGGACCTTTTGTGGGATGGAGGGAGTAATTTGTGTTGGTTGATAAGAGAACTGCCTTGTGGATCAGGATAACTGTATAGCTGAAACAAAACTTACTTTCGAGCAATTTCTCCAAGAAACTCAGAAGCCTAGGTAAATAAGCCAACTGTAAAAATGACATTCTAGCACTACCCAATCTTGGAGGCTTTGTAAAATTAGAGAACTTTCACCTTTTATCTATAACTAGTTTACATGCAGGCACAAAAACACACACGGGAAAAGATGAAATGGAGTGGGGAGAGAAGTTGGGGAAAAAACAAATAAGAGTGGGAGAGAGAAAAAATACATCAACTATTTTTTATGAATATTAATTTTCTATTAACAATGTAAGTGAGACACTTAAGGTAATATAGATAGATGAATCTAAAGGGAGCAAACATAATATCCTAAAACATAATCGGATCTCCGTTTCTCTGAGCTGTTAGAAGTACGATATCTTAAAACAGAGTTGGAGGTTATTCTCTGAATCATGTTTCAAAAGTCAGTCTTACAATCAAACTAGAGTTACCTAATCTTTTTCGGGAAAACAAAAAGGTCATTTTTAATGTTCCTCAGTCGGATAAAATCATAAAGGAACACACTCACCTTGTAGACCTTCGAAAAACCAGATTCATTTCCTTCAACGATGTATGTCTTGATGGGTATCCTTCCAGGAGGTAAATCGGTAATCTGTTGATTCAAGAAATCAGAAAAGGTATGACGGTAAATAATAAGCACTTGATAGTGAAATACATGAACATACTTGCACCAAAAGATACCTAAGCTACCGACAATTCAACTATGATAGGTAATCCAAGTTTCTCAAGAAGTTACAATTCAATTTCTAAATCTACATGATCTACGTACAGGTAAGTGTATTCATGACACAGTCTGGTTTCATGTAGCAAGCCATGGATTCTCGCATACGAGATCAGAGAAAAAGTTTATAATAATAAGAAACAAAAAGTAAAAGCTTTTCCAACTAACCCTCTTCGAGCACACACCATGTTCTTACCCCAAATATGTTTTGCCACACATAACGTGATAGTTTTAAGAATAAATAAACAAAAACATGATACAGAGTAGAGCTAGCATTTTTTTTTCTTGCTTCAATAGTAAGATATGGGGTTGTAATAAATGTGATTAAAAGCTTTACATACTTGAGTCAAGGACATGTCCCCGTACAAGGCCAGTGCAAGTGTCCTTGGGATAGGGGTGGCTGACATAGCAAGAACATGAGGAGCCATATATATATCGCCTTTTGAGGAGGCACTTGAATCAATAGCTGCTAGCCTCGAACTTACAGAGGAAAAATATAACTGCAAGATTTTACGACTTCAATCAGTTTATAATATAGAAATTCATATAAGAAAATCACGCGTCACAAGTATTACGGTACTTGAATAAAACTTATGAACAACTTCTAGCAAAAGATAATTTGTAGAGCACCCTCGGGATGCTTTAATAATCACACAATCACCCCTAATGGTTGGTGTATCTGAGCAACTAATCTGTCAATGTTTGGTTCTGGGTGATACGGAAGAAGTGGGAGTAAGTAAGACATGAACTACTACTCTAGACAAGTTTACAGAAACAGTTCAAAATTTTAAAATTAAGAACCTGTGCATGGTTGACTAATATTTAACACACATAACATCCTTCACAGGCATCTAAAAAGAGGATGGGGGAATACAAACTCATAATCATCCTAGGAAAATGGTCCCTCTATCTCCCATGCACTGGGCAGTTACTAGGCTAAATCCCTTGAAAGGTGGAGCGAAAACTAGGAGAACTGATACTTCTACCTGCGTCAAACACATGGTGGACACTAACATATCAAAAACACTTTGAAACATGTTTGACAATTTTCTTTACACACCCATAGTTTGAAATATAAATGTAGGCAAAAACATGTCAGATAGATACTAAGCACTTACCTAAAAAGTAAAACCTAGTCAATAATATTAAAATATGAGTTTCTTTAAGATAAATCTAAGGAGTGGATTTTCCCTGGTTCTGTGGAGTTGCTTTCTATTAGGTTTCGGTTATGGCAGAAGGAAGGATGCCGAGATTCTTCAGATATATGGATGTTATGCAATTCTCTAGGGCTTGTGAACTAAGAAGAATTCAATGATATTTTGTGATCTTCCATGCTTTATCCATTGCTTTGATAACCTTTCTTGGCTTCTCTGTGGGATTCTGCCATGGGTGCGTTTAGCATGTAGCTAACTCTAGTGTTCATAAAGATTCGAGGGATGTCCTGTTTTAAGGACTTTGTATGTTCGGAACAACCCTAGTTACTTCACTTGATTGGATTGCAAATAACAATTCTCAACTAACTAATGAAGTTAGTTGATGAAATTGGGACTAAAAGATAGCAACACAGCGAGTTTAGAGGAGATTTAGGTAGAAAATACAGATAAGTTGGTAGAACTTGAAAGGAAGAGAAGAGAGCTTGGATAAAAATGGACAAAGACATTCTTTGCATTAATTTTCTGATTACGTAATTCACGTGCCTTCATTCTAACTACTCCATTATATCAAAGCTAACTTGAACAAATAACTTGACTAAGCTAACTTGCACCTAAATAACTAGCTCATTAGAATGACATGTACTAATTCTAGAAATATCTAATTTAATTTACTTCACCAAATCCTACATTTTCTACGTATTCACCAAGGCCCTTGGCCATATGTTGCATTTTTAACCTTTTTGATCCATTGAGACTTCTTGTCGTTCATTTTTCTAATATTTTTTCTCATTCTAACAGTTTTTCTTATCTAAAAGGAGAGGCTATAACGAAAGAAAATATTTTTAAATTTTTTTCATAGTTAAATTAAAGCCTTTCTTCCCTGCAATATCATCACAACCTTTGAACCTGACATACTCGTATTTGTTTGGTGCACGGCACAAGGATGAGCAATAATTGCCCAAAATAGATATTGTTATGCATAAATTTCCAGTTAATATGCTTGCATTCAAAGATTACTTCAAGGCTCAAGCTCACAAATCTTTTCTTATTCTTTTTTCCTTGTCATCAGTTTTTCCTTTCTTATTACTATTTTTATGTTTAGTTCATTTTGTGGCAGAGATATTCCTCAAGCCAATGGAAGCAAAGGTACCTTGCTGTTAAACCTCCCTCTCTGGATCACACCAAAACGATGTTGTTCGTCTACCACAGCAATGCGCAAAGCTGAGAATTCTACTTTATCTGCAATCAAACTGTGAGTCCCAATGACTAATGAGATGTCCCCAGCTTGCAGACCCTGTCAATCAAAGACAGGAAAACTGAGAATCATATTATAAATAACAAAGAAAAATTCAAAAAGGCTGCACAATTTAGCACATGCCTCATGAATTAGCCGTGACTGTTTTGATGGGGTTGAGCCTGTCAGCAGAGCGACAGAAGGTTTGAAATGCTCATCCCCCATATTCTCTAGAAAATTAAGAAGGTGCTCATAATGCTGGACAGCAAGCAACTCTGTAGGAACCATGAAAGCCGCCTAAAAACGAGTAAAAAATTTATTAACTTTTAACATGAAGTTTACATCATATCTGTGACAGAGAATGGTTCAAAATGTGATGCTAAACACAAAATGTTACAAAAACCTAAAGAAAAAACAAGGAACACATTTTTAAGTCTTAAGTTTCTATGGAAATAACTATATGCAAAATTGAAAAAATGTTTGGAAGACGGTAAACCTGATAACCTGAGCCAATAACCTCCATACACACCAAGAATGCTACCACAGTTTTCCCACATCCAACATCACCCTGAGAACAAATTAATTCCAAAATTCATTGATGGAACATAAGAAAATAAATATTATTCACTTTTGAAATACCATTGCCATGGTCATCCTTTAAATTTCTAACCATGTCTCAGACTAGTAATAGAAAAACTCATAACTGACACGCCTATATCTCGTACCATATAAGGTCAGATGCCAGCTGCTTTTACTAGCATATGGAATTAAAAGGTACACTGACATCAAATTATTTTGACATATAGAACCAAATTACAACACACACTTCAATGCTTAGGATGTGTCCAATCTAATATGATATTCTTTCCTTTCAAATAGTGATGAGATATCCAAACAACAGAAGCTAGTCTTAGCATTTGGACACACCCGTACTTTCAAATTACGAATACGGAATAAGACTTTTCTTATGATAGCCGCAGCATATATATTGATGCCTTACTTCAGACTAGGGTAACCAGTTACAGTGAAAGATATTGGGTGTGATCTGGGGGCTAGTGTTTTGAGAGATGTTCTCTAAGTTGTGAGTGTTCTACATAGTTCTCGTACTCAATTTCAATAAAGTGGATTAGACTCTTTCTTGCATATGGACGTAGTCCAAAAGCCAAACCACGTAATTGTTGTGTTCTTGTTCTCTATTCTGCTTTCTAAGTTTGTTTCGAGTATTTATCTTAATTGTCATAATGAAACATATACCTCAACATTCTGCTGTGGCAAAGTAAAAAGTTTAGGTTAACTGCTCCAGGTTGCAAACAAGTAATTCTTACTCACACAAAGCACAAAATGGACAAACCAATATGTCAAAATTTGTCACTCTTGTATCATATTATTTTCAAATATTTATCAATTTGCTGCCAATGCCATACATAATTTCTTATGGCCACTGGGATGTAAAATACTGGATAATTTTAACTAATTCTGTCTTAGTACAGATATGTTTTTTACACTGGAAAATAACAAGAAAAGGGGCAGATTTTCATTATTAAAATTGATGGACTAAGGAGTTAGTTCTGAGACAAAAAAAGAAATTACAAGAAGACATAACCCAGGGGATAAGCGTAGCAGAGGGCAAAGTCCTATCCGCCTCGCTAACACAGGAGTACAGGACTGGTCCATCCACCAAAACTTATGGGCATTCATAAAACTTAAAGTCAACTTCCATAGCTTTTTCCTGCTCAATCAATCCCTAGCTTTGAAAAACAAAGCAGCAATATTCTCTTTTCAATGAGAAAAACTGAAATGAGTATTTAGCTAGTCTTTACTAGGTCAAACTTACTATAATCCCCTTTTCAAAAATAAAAAATCAGTTTGGGAGCTTATTCCTGTGATCCCGTCTAACATGCCCACACTTTCCAGAAGCAGAATTTCTATGTTAGAATCAGCTTTATTATTGGCTATTCCACAACCCTAGCTGTAAGAAGGTATTTATATGTTCGTAACAAGCTGAGCATGTTTAATACATTGCTTCAGCTTGAGGGGAAGTGTTGGAGAGTTGCATGTATTACAAGATAAGTGTTAGTATAGCCGGTCTGGAGCAAGGCCTGAGGGCAGTTTCTAGTAATTCTTTTGTCGGGATAATTTGGTAGGATCCTTTTGTGTTCAGAACATTTAAGGATCCGGCAGGCACTGGATTTCTTAAGTCGGTGATCATAAGGGTATTTTGGTCTGTTTCATTTAGGTCCTTTGTACTTGAAAGTGCTACAATATTCTAAGCTTTTCCTCCTTTACCTTCCTTCTCCATTCTTATTTCTTATTCAGTATTCAACATTTTTACACTTGATATCAATCCTACCTTGAGAATTTTTCTCCTCCCTTTGCCTTTTCTACCACCATTTTTTTGATTTTTATGGTACATATTGTATTTAACATTCCAGAAGAAAATTGTCGCATGTAACCAGTATCCATCCTATTACCATCATTGTGTTGATTAAAAAATATATATACACACATGTGACAGTCAATTAGTCATACAAGTAAGATTTAATATTTTTGGTGTTTTCTAGGGAAAGAACAATCATAGACATTTTCTATGTAACGACTATATTTTAAAGAGTAAACTAACTATAGAACAGAAAAAAAATATTAATAAGTTAGAAGTGAAGAATTTATTTGTATTCAGTTTCTCCTACATATAAAGTGAACTCTCCACACTATCTAGATTTCATGTCATTTCCTTGGGCTCTACACAGTAGCAAGGGATGCAATAATTTTGAGACAGAAACCTTTAAGGACAAATTAAAATTGACATGACGTGGTCACAACTCAGTGATCAGATATCCTATAATCCATCTCAAAATATGAAAGCAAAATAAGTACAGGTCATCAATAAACATCTTAAAATAAAAGTGGCATATGAAAAACACAGCATTTAACGAGTACTGATGTTAAAGCCAAATCAAAACCGAGTAAGAAAAATCAAGACCTGCAAAAGTCGATTCATAGGAATTTGCCGCTTTAGATCCCAGATAATTTCTGAAACAGCACTCAGTTGACTGCGTGTAAGTGAATATGGAAGAGCCTTCAAAAATTGCTTGGTAAGGCTGCACCATTGTTCAACGAAAACTGAATTCAATTCAGGCTTCCTGTACTTATCTAATAATTCATCCTTTTCTATTTGCGTGCCAAGCCCTTCAAGCATTTGGAACAAGCGCCCCAACTGACAGGAAATTATAATGCAATAGTCAGCATTTAGACGTAATAGAATCAGGAAAAAGTGGAATGAACTAGAATTAGCTTAACTATATAGCCATAGAGCTTTAAATAAGAACAAATGTATTCCAAACATGTGAAGAATATGATTACTTGAAACAAAGTTCAAAACATTTCAGTGAATAAATCATGTGTGATAATCAATTTATCATTTACTTAAGAAAACAAATATAAAAAATATTTCAGCAGAATAGGGGCCATAACTAATTTTCCCAAAGCATATATAGATGTAAAAGTAAATTGCTTAAGTAATTAAAATCACCTGAAGATAAAAGAATTCATCAAAGATAAGCCTTCTACGAGCTAAGTCAGCCACATTTAAGTTCTCTGGCTGGTGTATCCCAAGATAAGCCTGCATTTTAAAGTAATCATTACCTCTCTACCGCAATATTAAAAAAGTGGGAAGAAACAATATGACAAATACATAAGTAAA
Organism: Panax quinquefolius; assembly: GCA_020205615.1. Taxonomy (NCBI): domain Eukaryota; kingdom Viridiplantae; phylum Streptophyta; class Magnoliopsida; order Apiales; family Araliaceae; genus Panax; species Panax quinquefolius. The sequence goes on from CM035151.1 coordinate 9,338,248, forward strand.
ATCTACACACAATTCATTATCTTTTTTGGATCAAGTAATATCTAAAGAGACATTGATTTTTTTTGGTGTGTGTGTGTGTATAGACTATAGAGAGAGAGAAACAATTAAAAAGGACAATGTATATGGTTGTCATCTATAAGTTCACACATGACCGCAAGCCATCTTTCACGAGAGAACACAACATTTCTGAGATGACTATAATAGATGCAGGCTACTTCTCCCTGGATCTTTAGTAGAATCGATCAGCTGTGAAGAGCCAGAGCAAACGACAGTCTTGTTGACACTAATATAGTCATATTGTACCCATGAATCCCATCCATGAATAAAACACTTCAGAAACCAACAGGTCTTCTTCAAGGAAAACTGTGTGCCGGCATGATCCATGCCTCTCCGGACAGAAGGAAACAACCCCCCCTCCTCAAAAAAAAACAAATACAAACCAAATTTTGGTTGAACAACTTAGAGCAACAGTCACAGCTTGACAGTAACAACTTCAGCTTACTTGTGATATGTTTATTTTATCCGCTCAAACACAAACCAAATTTTGGTTGAACAACTTAGAGCATTATTAGCTATCAAGGACAAATGACATCGACATTATGAAAAGTTACTGTGTCTGTCTAGCCTGGATAAGTACAGCAAATTAAGAGGTTCTTTGCTACCTTAGGAAGATAATCTTCAAATGAGTTTAACCTCAACTGCATCAAGATGACACTAGCAACTATTCGTCTTATTATTTTTTCACGAAGGAAACTCAAACTGAAGCAAATAACAGTATACCTAAGATCATGTTTTACCATACTGCTGAGATATGAAAGATAAAAATAACAAAAAAAATAATAGAATTATATATCAAGATGATATTTAAAATTTTAAAGCTTGAATTCTTACATCATGAAGACATACAAGTCCGAATTCCTGAGTAATATCCTTTGGAATAGGATCTATATTGACAGGCAAGACCTGTAGTGTTCTGCAATACGTAAAATAACATGGCAAAGCGACGTTACTAAAGAAAATTTAACTAGTTATCAAATATTGAAGAAAGGGAAGAAAACAAAAATGCAACAATATATGTTACATTCTTCAACATAATTCGCTAGGCAATTATACAGATATACAGGTACCAACAACAAAAAGTGAAAAGTTTAAAGGAATTAAATCACAACTAATGTACCAAACAAGAAAGTAACATAAGAGGGAGCAGAGAAAAGCAATAAAGTTTAAAAGGGCAAACTCCAATAACTACAATTAAATAGGTTTCCTTCCTTAAGAAAGAGAATGGAAACAATTGAAAGAAGACTATAATCACAAATGTTGCACTAACAAAAATACTGTAACTGTTTACTAGATGTTGAAGGCACAAACCTTGAGACAATATTCCTAAGAAAATTTGGGTTTAGCCCATTTTTTGAAGGATAAATTGGATATGGCCTCCTCTTTGCACAAGCAGAAGAATCATGTTCATCCCGGATCACATCCATATTATATTCCCTCAATTCGTAGTGATCTTTTGCTTGCATAGTCCTCACCTAGATCAAAATGCACCATTTAGGAAGTAATCTCTCATGAAATATTATCCGATAAAATATATAGACATGACCCAGAACTAATTGAATGAGAAAAAAAACAGAGTTAGTATTTAGTTAAAAATTTTAAGAGTATAACTGTGGAAGTTAGTCTTATCTCTATAACCGACAAACATACTAATGTCTACTTTTATACAGCTTCACCGGTAGAAAAAAATAGCAAAGTGAATAAAGTTAAGTTTGGGTTACAATCTATATGACGTATTCAAAGATAACTGTGAACCACTTAACATAAGACCTCCATTAATGTAAAAGTAAATTGTAAAAGGTTTTGATAACCTGGTGATGCTTTTCCTATCATTTATAGCAAACCATGTCCTCCAGAAGAGAAACAGTCCTAATGTTAGCAATATGCTTCCCTGAGTGGAGGCAAAAGTAAATGTATCAGTTGTCTTTTAATGCTAGCAAATCTTGGATATGTACTGACTAAGAGACAAGAACATTTATATGTAAATGTTTATATGTTCTGACTCTATCGGTCACCACTCACCCCAATTAAGTTAAAAAAATCAGAAGAGGTAACTGAAGTTCATAATTGTTTGGACTATATTAAATATATACATATGTATATTTGTAGTATTATTAATTCCATTTTTTATTAATACAAATGTCAACATGTATGTTACGGGCCCCTAAGACTCAAATTTAGAACTGTATGGTTCGAGATAACCCTTGCTCATGCCAGGCTCATACTATGTATTAAGAGTTGTAGGGTGACCGCAAGCCAAGCCTACCTACCACTTGACTCAGACTTAAATTTTATGTTGAAATCTTAGAACGTCAGTTAATAAAATATCCATATACTTTTTATTAATTTATTATATTAAAATCTAACAATCTTACTATATTCTTTTGTACAATAAGGTAATAACTTGATAATTTAATTCAACTAGTCCAGGCAAAAAAATCCTATTTTGTTCTTAAACTTTTTTTAATGAATATTAAAGTTTACATAGGAAACAAATATTTTTCCAAAATAATTAATTTCAGGTTCTCAATTTAACATAGCAAAAAAATCATCAACCAAGACTGTGTTTAAGTGTATACTATGCAAACCTTAAAATTTGTTTAAAATCAACAAAAAAGAAAAGGTAGAACTTTTTTGTGTTCCAAGAGAGGGAATATAATATACATTCACACACACACACACATATATATATATTATTAATTTGAAACTAAATACCTTGGCCAATCTGGGTAAGTAAGATAAATAGCTAAACCTGATCTCACAAAAAAATCATCGAACCATAATTTTGAACCCAACATGTCCCTCGGCAAACCTTATTCCTTAACTAAACCCTTTATTAAGACTGTTCTGGACGGGCAACCCATTCCTTTAGTGATACTACTATCCTTTTTTCTAGATATAACATTTTTTCCATTATCATATAGAAGAAAGCAATCAGTGTATCTGAAAAGAACATTATTTTATAGTGGACTCTGAATAAGTGTTGGACACATGTCAAAGAGGATCATTCAAGTATTGATATCCAATATGTATTAGAAAAGGGATGTATTTCCATCTTAGGCCATGTTTGGCACTTGTTTGTAACTCACTAACTCCCTTGTTAAGAAGGAACAACTGAGACAAGTGAAGGATGCTTAAAAATCAGGTAGATAGTCCCTAATAGTATTGATTTGATTCCATGTAAATTATTGAACAAAAGAAGAGGGAGAGCAAAAGAGAAAGAGACAAGAATCTCTGAATATTGTATTACATAATTAGCCTCAAGTACAAGAAGCCCTAGAACATTCGGCAACTTGAAAGGACCAAAATACCAAAAGGAATGGTGCCCTGTTCGTCGGCAGGGTGCCTAAAGATCAAAAGACCATGCACTGTCCACCGGCCAAGTGACCTAAGGAGAATCAGGAGACCAGTCGGCCGGCTCCCTAAACAATAAACCCTTCCAACACACTCCAATCTATATTCTAACAGGTTTGTAGAGATCAAAAGTATAATGTATTCTTGTAGTTTGGGTACAAAATCATGTATGCACAGCAGAAGGCAGGGTAAATAATTGGGGAATGTGTATTTAGGTGTTGATTCTTAGTACACTAACTGCTTATATACTTCAAGTTTACCGGTGTTATAAACTACGTTTGGAACCAATGGTAGCCTTTACTTCTGCATATCTGGTTTAACAACAATAATGCTACAACTTCACACGGAAAGCTTGAAGCTGCAAATCAGAACTCGAAAATAACATTCTATTTTATTTTTAATTTCAATAAGTCTTGACTATCATATTCTTGCCATAGCTAAAAATAACTACTATTATAATAAGGATACAAAACAACTTCAGTCAAGACAACTTAGTACTTCTTTTTCACTTTTGATCCATCAATTACTATTCAAGTAACAGAAACTCACCTTACCGCTAATGCAAACTGTATCTCCCTCCTTATGCTTCTCCTGAAGACTTCTGAGAAAAGGTTGAAATGCAAAACGAGTACCGCGGAAATATTTCTTCAAATGTAAATAAATTGTTTTCTTGCTTCTATTATCAATGTCATCAGTCATCTCAGTAGCTGAATCACTATCTACAACCTCACAACCCACAACGACCTCAAGAAAAGAGAACGAAAAGCTAGCCTTAATTCCCCTGCATTTTTCAAGTCAAAACTCATCTGTTAACTTAGGAGAAAGCATATCTATCCAAAGCATTATCAGGTTTTCTTATTATAGAAAAATAAATCACTTTTATACAAGTAGAATGTCAATTCGTTTGTATTCAATATTTATCCATTTTTTACTTCTCTGTTATTATCCTCTTCCTTTTTTTCTGTTTCTGAAAAGAAATTATCCTTTTTTCTATAACCTATCACCTGTGTATACATAATCCTTTTATGTCCTAATATTTCACCACCAAGTGTTAGCTGACAAAGAGAGACGCGAGGATTTTCAGAGAGACTTATTTCCCCTTTCACCTGCTTTGATACGGTGTCTTTTGGTGTCCCTATGGGCATCGACAATAGCAATTGATACCTTCTGAGGTGTAGCTACTTCAGATATTCACAGGGACTAGGGCCTTGTCCTTTCTTAAAAACTGTATTCTTTCTGCTTTTAATTGTTTGATGGACTTCTTGTCCACCTTATTTGTTTCTCTTCTTTTCTAATAAATTCTTCTTTTATATATATATATATTCACCGCCCAGTAGCTGTCCTATATCAAATAGTAAAATACTTCATCTGTTGAAGACAACATTCACCATATAATCCACTCCATTTACTCATCGAATATCCAATTAGAAAATATAACAAATGTTGCAAGGTTGAAAATCTCTATCACCTGGAAGACAAGACTTTCCCAACAAAAATAAAGTACTGCCCATCATCAATTCCAATTTGTGCATTCTGTAGATCAGCATATGTCCGAGGGAAATGGTGAAGCAATTTCCGCAACTACATGTTAAATAAGAAAGTTTTAATCCCAATATTTCATTAGATTTAAGAATGCAAAAAAAAATTGTGGTTTTCAGAAAATCTCTTGAAATCCCACCGTGTGTAAGCCACACTTTTCCAGCTGATTGCTCTGCTTCTTACTTAATTTGGGAATGCAACTGATAGGTTTGTCCAGAAATAAGTCGACTGGCAAAACAGTTTCCCTTGTTTCAAGCACGGGTCCATTGGAAGCTTCATCCACAATGAGTTGGAGATCTGATTTTGCTTCAACCTCCAAAGTTTGGGAGTCAGCACATAAAGGATTAGTATAAGAGGTTCCTTCACCAGCTGAGGAAGATTTCAAACCACGAAGGCTGGCAGCTAGAGAAAGCCATGTCTCACCTGTACTATCTGGATTTGAATCGACTTCAATCTCTAGAGTCTGAGAATCCGAACATAAAGGTAACTTATAAATGTCCTCCTCTCTTGACAAGAAAGATTCTATATTCTGAAGACTGACCACAGAAGGCCATGTCTCGCATAAACTATTAGGATTCGTCCATTTTGCATCAACAGAGCTAGGAAGAAAATCTTTACAAATTTGACCTGCCAAAAGACCAATCTTCTCAGGGTAATTTGTGGTCCCATCATACAATCCCACTTCTGGAGATTGACCCAAAATGATGGAAGGAAATCGTTTACAAGCCAAGGAGATATCAAAATCACCCACTGCATCTTTGAGATTCGTGCCAGATTTTTTTGGAGCATTATCACTCTCAAATAAATCATGTAAGCCACCGTAGCCCATCAGAACAGATACCTATACATCAAATGTAATTATTGAAAGCTTTCTTCCCACAGGCAAAAAGTCGATGTCCAAAGATACAGAACAATCACTTAACAAACACGGAAGAAAGAATCATAAATATCTTTCATATCAATTGAATTACTAAACACAAAATACAGAATAGTACAAACAAGATTAGTGAAATTCATAGGACCATGAATTTGAAGACAAATAATCATCGTACTTAGCATGTGGTAAATATTGTATTGAACTGCAATCCAGATAATATTGATCCAAATACAAGTACTAAACAATACATTTATGTTCATAAATACTATTCACACCTTATTAAGCATCTTGGACCGATCTGTGATGCTTGCGCTCTCATAACCATTCACCTCCTCTAACAGGTTTTCTGCAAACTTATGCTTTGATCGAGAGCACAATTTTATAACCTTAGAGGAAAGGAAATAATTAAACCTGCAATAATTAAAAGCATTCAAAAATATTACATTACCACTCTGTTTATTGTCAGAAATTTGAATCAAGTATCGATCATCAAGAATAACCAAGTATCTAGCTTATGATAACAACAAAGAATACCTCATTTTCCTACCCAATGCATTCCTATATCCTCTCTCAGCTTCAAATATTATTGCACTTCTCAGGCATTTCTCACTGAAACACTGCACAAAAAGGCAAACTTGTTTATTTTTCTTACAATCAATCTAAGGCAGAATTTTAAAAATTAAGTTAGTCTAAGGAGTATCAAAAGTAATTTACCCAGATTGCTATAAAATTTATATATATTACAAAAATAAAGGGGAGAGAGAGAGAGGGTAACTTATCCATTATAAATTATAGTCCCAAGAGTCTCTCTTAACATTTCTTCTGTTGTATCTTTCTTTTAGTATACTTACGCTTCATATGCTCATTATTTATCGACTTATATAAAACCTTCTTGATTCAAGAACTCCTATCAATATTTTTAATCTAGTACTGATCCATGCCTTAATTTTAGTTTCATTTTCTAAATACGTATTTGCTCACAATCCACAAAATAATTATACTACTCCAAGTAACAATAGGGCGACAAAAAAATCATCCTGCCATAACCTCCCCCATAAAACCCACAAAACGAATAGCTGGGTAATCCTCAGGAAGACCAGCAAATAGAGCGCTCAACCTAAAAGAAAGAAGCTTAAGGATCTAGAACTCCACATTCGCAACATATTGTCCATTCCTCGCTCTCCAAATGACCCACAATAAGCATAAAGAAGCAACTAGAAAGAATACTAGTGAACAACAGTTGATCATTCAATATGAAATACATGGGGTAGAAGGAGCCATACTCTATCCTTTCTTCTATAAATAGGTGCTATGTTGTTATTCCACCACTCATTAGGCACTTTTTGGTATTTACTAACCAAGTCACTCTTACATAACATATCACTTGCAATTACAAGACTCGATAAGAATGTTGCCTAACCAAAAACTACTCCAGTTTTCATCTGTTTTTTAATGGGTCATTTACCTTTATACTCAAGCTTACGAAAGAAACCTTGTTTTCTTTTTTCTTCAAATGATCAACATATTCTTTTATAACTATGCTTCCCATTACTGCCAAACATATTGATACAGATTAAAGGTGGACAAGGTACCATGCTGCATGATTGCACAACTGAGACTGTAAGTGCCATGCGCTAACTACATGTAGATGCCTAGTTGAAGAATACAACAAACCTGCAAAGCATCACTTCATAATCATTTACAAGGTCCATAAAGGAAAGATAAAACATAAGCAATCAATGTATCGGAGATTAGGACCAGAATAACAAATTAATCAAGTAATAATATCATTTTTGTAGTTGGCGCAGTGGTTCAAGGTCGTCCTGAGTCGTAAACTCGGACATCTTAGGTTCGACTCCCACCAGTAACAATTTGTCAAGGCCAGAAATGGTTCATGGGGCCACGGGGATGAGGGCGTAAGCCCGTATGAAAAGGCTGACACGGGTTCGTGTAAATTAGTCTGACTGCGGTTGGGAAACTCCCGATTATAAAAAAAAAAGGGAAGGGGAAAGTATAGTAACATCTTTCCCTTCAACAATGTGAGCAACGTGTAATTCTTTGGGACTAACCCAGAGGATTGTCAGAATCTTCAATGAATGTTATCTTCAGATTCATTTATAATGGGGAAACAGTCCTTTCTAAATTCACGTTGGACAATCAGATATAAAGTGTTTAGATGGATTGTCGTTTCTAATATTTAAAATAGTATCCAAGGTCAATTTAAGGATGAAAATATCATATGAAAATGCTGTTTATATTAACTCCTTCCAGAGAATTCTAACATAGATTAATCCCATGATGCCCTTTTCCCCATTTCATTTTTCCAGCATAAATTTTATTTCTTTCTAACAATTTTCAACTTCCTTGTCAAAAGAATGTGTCATTACCAATAGTCCAATATCACTGCAAACCACTTTTATCCAAACACAACTTCAAAAAAATTAATTTGACTGAAACCATATTATATTAATCGAGCACAAGAAACCAAAAATAAAAAACCGATTATGCAAATGATTTAAAAGGTTAGATAGTCCATCAAACAAGTACATAGGTAAGGAAATGGGTAGAGCAATATGATTCCTATAGAGTAATCAATGATAGTTAAAAGCGACAAACGAGTAAATCCTAGAGATAAACATGAAAAAGAAAAACTCACAAGGTGGAATAGAGGTAGTAGTACCATGAATAACAGCCAACCGAAGGTGAAGTGAAATAGTGTCAGCTCTCAACTGACGACAAAAACAGAGCGAAGATGATGAATTCAGTTGGGCGGGAGAGATTATTAGGTATATACTGTATACCGTACCCGGAAGGCCGAAAAACAGTGGCCTGTGGGCTGTGGCTGTGGGGGACAAATAAAGTAGACAGAAAAAAGAAAAACAAGATGAGAAGTATCCTCCACAGCACGTGCATGCACCACCGATGCTCAATGGGAAGATTGGGAACCACCAAGAATGGACAACGTAAAAATCTAAAAAACATTTTTTACTCGTTACTCCCGTAATAAAAAATTTCTTAAATAATGGATAAAAATACAACCAAACTTTATTACTCTTCCCGTTCTTAAAAGATGTCGTTTTAAAAAAAAAAAATTATTCCAATGTAGTAATAGTTTTTAACTTCTCATAAAGGGATAGTAATGAAATTTTAAATAAATTTTAATGGTTAAATGATAGTATTAAATGAGTTTCTTAATGCAACAAAAATATTAAACAACAATCTTTTAGGAACTGAGGTAGTAGTAAGAATAAAGAATGGCCTTTTTAGGGGTTAATAATGTAACCTTACCTATATCGGTAAATTGAGTTACATTCAATAATATACATTGATCAAAAATATTGATGTATGCTTAATGATTTACTACCTATGTTGCCCCCCCAAAAAAAAAAACATAATTGCACCCAGAAGACGAGTATATGACCATTAGCAATCAGCAGCTTCAAACCAGAATCTTAATTACTTCGAAAAAAATGGCACGAATAAAAGGGTAATTGCAGATCAATGTGAAGCAAGAATCAACTGTTTTTTTCTTTTTTAATTAATGTTCCAAGCAAACCCATAATTACTCGATCTAATCCAAAAAGACTGTTATGTTGAGATGTATAACTCTACTCGGATGATAGGTATTATCGAATAAAGATGCAGTAATTTGTTGAATTGTTCTTTAAAAGGCCTAGACTACTACACATTGAAAGAGAACTGCTTCTGTAACTTTATTTTATGGGAAAAGAAAGAAAAAAACATGGTAGTACTCCTGGTAGAACTTGTGATTTTGCTAATAAGGTCAATCCAAGAGCTTTTTCTGGATACTACCGACAATATATTACTACTTCTTGTGATTTTGCAAAGCTCAAGCCAACAACAATAAGCAAAAAATAGTTTCAAAGGGAACCACCACGGAAAGTCGTTAACGGAATCTCAATCTGCTTATTGACAAACAATCCTCTCTCCAGTACCCAATCTTCTATCATTGCCTGAGAATTAACAGCCTGATCGGTAGGCACGAGATGTCCAGAATTAGACACCACAGCATGACTCAAGAGCTTCCCCATTTCTGCACATACCCGGCAAGCTTCCCATTCACTTTCCAAACTTTCCTATCTGCCTCCAAAAACTTCTCAATTCCCTCCCACTTCATTTTCTTTACCCATGCCTCAACACTACCCCATCCCTCAAATCACACTGCCCTTGATACAACAATACCTTACTCTTTTTAACCAGAAACTCCACCATGTACTTCACACTTTTCATCACATCTTCGTGCAGTGCTGCCCCCACTGTATCACTGCATAGCTCGTAAACAATCGATACGTTCACCCCTAATTGCTTTTTCACCTCCACGTTACTCAGAAATTTGGCCACCAGATCATCTTCATAGGGAATTAACCTCCTAAAGTCATATAAAGTGGCCAGGCCTGTCATGTTTTGCAACAAGTTTAGAACTTTATTTCTTGCATTTGTTGCCCCACTCCAATTACCAACTTTGGTCTGTCCAACCGCTTCAGCTTGCAATTTCTCCAATTCGGTTTTTTGCTTCTCATTGATTAATCCAGAATAATAAGCATTCGTAGCATGAGTGCCCACTTGTGTGGCCTGATCCGTCAATCCGTTGCCTATGGCGACACCGGCTAAATTTACTCGACTTGATACCGGAGACTGGGCATTTCTTTTCAGAATGTAATACCCTATTGCTGGAACATATTTTCCAGCATAACTTTCCCCAGTAACATAAATCGGTCGAGATTTAAACAATGGGTCCAAGGCTATAAACGCTTTTATAGCCTTGAAAAGGTGCTTGCCGACGGTATGTTGATCCTTTGGAATTTCTTGGGGCGTTGAAGCTATACTAAAACCTAATAGAATATGTCTATATTCATTAGCTATTATTATGTAAATCAATTATGTAGAATTGCATTATTCTCTCCTCTTATTTAGCCAATAATTAGCCATTTAGTTAGCAATATTATAGGCAACAATATATGACCGTTTGTAACTGTATGTATATATAGCTTGATCAATTCAATGGAAGAGGCAGGGGATTATATTTCCAATATGGTATCAGACTAAAGATCCTACTTCCTTTCTTGCTTCCGCCCTTCTTCTTCATTCTCGTGTACCATTCGTCCCTCTCGTCCCCCTGCTCCACCATGGCAGGCGACGACTCCTCCAAAACCACCACTTTTCATCCGCATTCTCCGTCTCAAATATCAAAAATCACATACAAATCACTCTCGAAATGGAAAACGTTCAGTATGCATCTTGGGCCGAGTTGTTCATTAATGCCGCCCAAGCCTTTGATGTTGTCGCCCATATTGAACCACCAAAAGACACCATTATCACTAAAGACGCTCAATGGTCCCTTCGATGCGATTGTCAAACAGTGGATCTATAGCACAATTTCTATCGACCTACTCCACACAATCCTTAAACCCGGCGCCACGACTCAAGAGGCATGGGATCGTCTCAAAGATATATTCAATGATAACAAAAACTCTAGAGCCGTCTACCTTGAGCAACAATTTTCCCAAATTCATATGGACAATTTCCCAAACGCGTCGTCCTATTGTCAAGCTTTAAAGTTGTTGGCCGATCAATTAGCCAACGTTGGAACACCGGTCTCCGAGGACCGCCTTGTTCTTCGACTTATTACAAGTCTCTCCAGTGGCTATGACAGCCTTGCTACCATTATTCAACAACTCGACCCTCTACCATCATTCTACAAGGCCAGATCCATGATTACACTTGAAGAAACACGTCGAAACAAGTCTGTTTCAACCGAGTCTGCCCTTATTACTACCAATACCAATGGTCAAGAGAAATCTCAAAATCGACCCTCGGAAAATGCTTCAAATCGCTCCAATTATAATCGCAACAATGGTGGTAAAGGCAAGAATTTTCGTGGCAAAAGTAATGGTAACAAAAACTCTTCTTATACTCGGTCCTCACGATGGCATGAACACTACATCTGCTTCACAGGCTCATCACCCATGTCGTGGGCGTGGGTCCTGTACCATCTTGGCGACAAATTCCACCGTGGCAGGCCCCCCCTTGCCCCTATCCCACGACTGGTTGGGCACCCCACCCTTCCACTCGTGGCCAAGGGATACTAGGACCCCGCCCCCAAGCCTTCTTGGCTCAAAATCAAACCGGTGGGACTTCTCCAGGCATGTTCGTCCCCTCCGATATAGTCTGCCGCGATCTGCAAACAATGACACTCAACAACAACTTTGATGATAATTGGTATATGGATCTTGGCGCGTCCTCTCATATGACGTCGAATTCAGGTACCCTCTCCTCTTATTCTAATTTGAGTAATCATGGTAAAATTATCGTCGGAAATGGGTCTGAAATTCCCATTCTTGGTCTTGGGACAAAGCGTCCTAACACCTCCCTACCACCCCTTCTCTTGAAAAATGTCCTACCGCCCCCAGCTTAATTAAAAATCTTGTATACGTAAATAAATTTACCTCCGATAACAATGTATCTCATTGAATTTGGCCGTTTTGGTTTCACTTTGTGAAGGACATGCAGACGGAAATTTTGCTTACTTATGAGACGCAATAGTTCGGGTGACCTTTACCCCTTACTTCCATCGCCCAACACCGACTCCCCAACAACAGCTCTCACAACTATCTCCGCTTCAACTTGGCATAATCGCTTAGGCCACTCTGGACCGGCCGTGATTAGTCTCCTTCGCAATAATAATTATATTTCTTGCAATTCAATTGCTAAAAACTTTTGTAATTCACATCGATTAGGTAAACATACAAAGTTGCCATTTTCTTTATCAAACTCGACTCACTGCTTACCCTTTTGATATCATCCATAGCGATTTATGGACTTACATGGTTAAAGCTCATTGGGTCACCGTTTTTATGTGTTATTTCTTGATGATTTTACAAACTTTTTATGGACTTTTCCTATCAAACACAAATCTGAAGTTTTTAATCTCTTCACTAAATTTCACACACTTGTTAAAACTCAATTTAATCGACCTATTAAGAACCTTCAATGCGACAATGGTCGCGAGTTTGACAACTCCCAATTCCACGCCTTCTTCAAACAACACGGCATGTTTTTTTTCGCTTCTCTTGCCTCACATCTCTCCACAAACGGAAAAATTTGAGCGTAAGATACGAACAATAAATAACATGGTTAGAACCCTCCTGTTACATGCACGTCTACCTCCTTCTTTGTGGCCTTATGCCTTATCAATGGCAACCTATTTGCATAACATCTTACCAAGCAAATCAAATAGATTTGTCTCGCCCACATCAACCCTTTATCTCCGTCATCCCATTACTCATCTATAAAACTTTTGGATGTCTATGCTACCCATCATCTTGCCCCATCTACCATCCACAAATTGGGCCTTGATTCTCTATTCCTGCGTGTTTCTTGGCTATCCGTCAAATCCAACCATCGTGGGCTATCTTTGTCTTGACATGTCCTCTCGTAAAATCATCACGGCTCGTCATGTCACCTTTAATGAAGCTATTTTCCCTTATGCCAATACAACTTCTACACCGGTGTCCTCCTACTCCTTTCTCGATACCGATCATTCCCCATATATGACCTGATCATACACTCCCTCCCACCGATACTACACCTTCTACAAACTCACCACACTCGACACCTCCTCCTCACTTTATTTGCCCCCACGGCACAACAAATACCCACGCATGAATCCCTCCCCCACTCAATCGATTCACCACCTCAGAATCCCTCACCACAAATGACCACTCGCGCAAGACACGGCATATTTAAACCTAAAGCGATCTTCGACCTCTCCGTCACCACTACTGTGTCCCCTCTCCCAAAAAGCCCCATCGCCGCGCTCCAAGATCAGAATTGGAAACAGGCCATGACCGATGAATTTGATGCTCTTATTAAAAATAAGACATGGGTCCTAGTTCCACGTCCTCCTGATGCCAATATCACACGGTGCATTTGGCTTTTTAAACACAAATTTAAATCTAACGGTGATTTAGAGCGACACAAAGCTCGTCTTGTTGTCAATGGCAGGTCTCAACAGGTGGGAATCGACTGTGACAAGACATTCAGTCCCGTCGTCAAACCAGCTACAATTCGCGTGGTGTTAAGTATAGCAGTCTCAAAGAAATGGGCTATACATCAGCTAGATGTGAAGAATGCATTTCTTCATGGACACCTTTCTGAAACCGTCTATATGCATCAGCCCCCGGGATTCCGTGATCGACAGCATCCTGATCATGTTTGTCTCCTAAAAAAAGTCACTATATGGCTTAAAATAGGCCCCGCAAGCTTGGTACCAGCGGTTTGCCCACTTTCTCTCCACTATCGGCTTCGTCCACAGTTCGTGTGATCACTCTCTTTTTATATACTCTCATGGTGTCGATACTGCTTACATAATCCTCTATGTCGATGATATTATCCTCACTACATCCTCTCTATGCACTTCTGCGACACCATCATTGCCTCTCTACGGCCCTGCAATTCTCCATGATGCACACCTCGGTCCCTCAATTACTTCCTCGGCGTGTCTCCGCATTAAATCATTCTCGTGGGTTGTTTCTACATCAATCCAAGTACGCATCCGACATCATCTCTCGCGCTAAAATGACAAACTATGAAACCGACAAATACGCTGTTGACACAAAAATCCAAATTGAGTGCAATTCGGGTGATAAATTCGATGATCCTACATTGTATCGGTCCTTTATTACGCCTCCAATATCTCACCTTCACGAGGCCGGATATTTCATATGCGGTTCAACAAGTTTGTTTATATATGCACGACCCCGTACATCACACTATATAAGCTCTAAAGAGGATCATCCGATACATTCAAGGTACTAAAGACCTCGGCCACATCTATCTACATCGAATGTCACTAATTTACAAGGTTATAGTGATGCCGATTGGGGTGGATGCCCATACACGCCTTTTCTACATCGAAGCATCGTGTACACTTGGGTGACAATCTCGTCTCTTGGTGCATGCCAAACGAAGCCACTATATCCCGCTTTCAATGCGGAGGGCCGAAATCTGTCATGGTATCGCATGAAATGTCGTGGCCAAAGTCCTGTTGGCTTCGAAACTTACTTCTCGAGCTCCACTGCCCCATCAACAAAGCAACTGTTGTTTATTGTGATAATGTAAGTGCTATATACCTCTCGGGAAATCCTGTTAATCATCAAAGAACCAAACACATTGAGATGGATATTCACTTTGTAAGAGAAAAAGTTGCTCTCGGCCAAGTTCATGTTCTTCACGTGCCTTCGCGATATCAATATGCCGATATTTTTACTAAAGGCCTACCCAAACCACTGTTCGACGACTTTCGTTCCAGTCTAAGCATTCGCTCTCCTCCCACTTTGACTAAGGGGGTGTAATAGAATATGTCTATATTCATTAGCTATTATTATGTAAATCAATTATGTAGAATTGCATTATTCTCTCCTCTCATTTAGCCAATAATGAGAGGTTGAAGAAATGGGTGGAGATAATTCTGGGAAGTAATGGAGGATGAAGAGGAAGAGAATGAGCTTGAGGAAAGTGTGTGGTGGAGTTGACTCCATTTTTGTGTTCAAGTGTGTGAGAAGAGCAAGCACCTAAGAGTTTGTATAGTGGCTCAAGCTCATGAGATTCTTTAGGAATTTGGACTTTTGGGTTGACAACAAACAACAAAAGGGTGCCTTTTAGTGTTTGTTTTTTTAATAGAAAAAATAAGCTAACAATGAAAGCATACGGCTAAAACAATGTTGGAAGCTTGAGGTGAAAAGAACTAGGATGAAAATAATTGCACCCAAGAAAAGGTCCTTGTTGATTTTAAATGTCCTGTTGAGAAGAAATAACTTTCTGATTCCTAAGATCTAACACTCAAGTACTGTAGTTTTGTATAAATGAAATAGATCAGGTATGTATGGTTGTTAAATTGGATGCTGTTCAGCTTGGTCTACATTCTGCTTACATAAAGGAAAGAATGCTATAAATTTCTTGGCTGCTTGAATTGACCTGAACATTATTGGTATATAACTGTTTTTTTCCTTTAAAGTATTTATTATACATGCTTTGTATATTAGTATCATTTTCAATTTAAATTGCAGCATTCTATCACTTCTGGGAAGAGTAAATGCCTACTGCTCTAATATTCTGTTTTCCCTCCCCACCCCACCCCACCCCATGCTGCAGCCTGCAGCAATGTGGAAGTGGTGGCTAAAGTAAGTTTCGAGAATATTGATCCTTGACCAGAATAACTTGTAGGTCACAGTTGCGACACAGCTCATCTATCTATTCCAAAAAATAAAAATGTTAATTCAAAGACATCTGGACTTGATTTATTTTTATTTGGTTTTGGTGGAGGGTTCCTCACCTCCTTGTCATCTCATTACAGAAATGTCAGAAATTGAAACTTGTGCGAGTCGAGCTCCATGAAAGTAAAGAATTGTATCCTCATATTGGCAAAGTTGGTGTACATCTAATGGTCATTACGTTTCTGGACTAGGGAAGACTGATACCATGCTCTAATGATCAGTCCTCCATCATAAACATGCACAAAAAAGAATGCATTCTGTGCAAGATTTAGCCACCAACACGTAAATCAAGAATGGGTGAAACAAGATAAATACTACTAATACAAATGCTGTTCTTAGAAAATAAATTAAATAATTAGCATGTATATGTTTCACACACAGAAAATCTTTTCCATGAAATGGCATCCCAAATAAAGAGTCTCAAATTGCCAAAACGAAGTTAACCTCCAAGAGAAAATGTTACAATAACATATCATCTCATTATCTTAATCAATTATTGGATAACTTAAATGGCATCCCATCACTTGCATACAGATAGTTGAAAGTGAACTGAAAATTATGGAATTGAACATAGGTAAAATAACCTAAAAATTAAATCAAACAGCCCCTTAGTGTGCAATCCGCCAAACTACCTACCAAGTTTGGACAACAAAAATATGGGTTGCTCCGAGCAACATAGTTAATGCAAAACAACATCTTCGGGGCAAATTCCACTTGAGGAATCATCTGAGTAGAAAATCAAGCCATTGACTCAGAACCTCTTTATAATAACACATGTTACGATATAAATGCATGCACAGCACTACCATCTATAGCTAAAAACATATTTATAATAAAAGTAAAGTAAAACAAAACAATTAAATGCAAACACATACAGGAAGTAGATAGGGGAACTTAAAAATGGACCTTCAATGCACAGTATTTATAAATTCTAATAAGGATAGGGCAACTATCATAAAGAATTTATATTAATAAAAATTAAGCTCAAGGGGAGAAGGCAATTAGACTACTTTCAAGCACCAGAATTGCCAATCAATAATTTTGTTCATGATCAAAATAGTATGTGGCAGTTTCATAGATAACACCAAATCAAGTGGGAAAATCAGGACCAAAATTGTGTTCTCGCTTTAGATACTTGGGTTACTTTACAGGAGAAAAATAACAGGTAAAATGTGCCATAATCACCCATCTCCCAAGTCCAAATAAATAAAAAGGAACTACAATGTAAAAAACAACGAAGAAGAAATTCCAACAAAAATAAAGAATTTGGTCATGATGTAACTGATATTTGCAGAGCCTTAAGACCAGAAGATAGAGAGACGGAAGAGGTGATAGAGGAATGGGTAATTGGTGATTTGTTGTTGGGGCTTTGTTGACATTAAGGGGATTAAAATTAAAGTTTTGATGAGACGAAGATGAAGGGTTTTGAAATTGAAGGTTTTGATGAGACAAATATGATGAAGGGTTTTGAAAGGGATTGAAATTGAAGGTTTTGATGAGACAAATATGATGAAGGGTTTTGAAAGGGATTGAAATTGAAGGTTTTGATAAGACAAAGATGAAGGGTGTTGAACGATTTTGCGTCTTTTGGGAGGAAGCAAATAAACGTACTCTGAATTCAAAACATATGTAGCATTAAGGAGAAATCTGACCCCGGACGAAAACCCGCAGGGACCAAAAGTTTGTTGTAGTTTAGATTCTTATGTTGATAAGGAGTTACTACAAACACCACAAGTTTTAAGTTAATTAAGTAAAATTTACTTCCTCAATCTGATTCTTAAGTAGAATGTGATGCTCTGCATCATTAATCTTGAAGAATGGCATCTGCTTAGTTGAAGATCTGGTTCCTAAACGTTCTATATAGTACTCAATCATGTTTACTTGCACTATACCAATCTTCAGTCATAAATCACACTCAAAACTTAAAGAAAATTCCAAGGCTATATCCAAAGAAATGATTTGGTAACATGAAATATACTTGAGCTGAAATTTTGATCATGGATTCAAGATAACTTCTGTAATTGATTTCCTTGGTCCATCTTCCGTGGCCTTCCTAGACCTCGACACTTGGGTCGCTGGTGCTGCTTGCTTGATGGTATAAAGTGAGTTGTTGAGGTAGTAGTTTGTTTGGGCTTAATAGTCCTTCCACGACCTCGATATGTTGGTTTCTGCTCTGCCTCCTGATCCTGCTCCTGCTCCTGACAAGAATTATATGGGGAGTTGGTGTTAAATATTACCTCCGCTTTCGCTGTTAGTTTAGGATGCCTTCCACCAGTTCGTTGTCCTGTCTGCTGCTGCTCATAAAGATTCTGATAGTCTGACTGCATTGGCTGAATTTCAACTGTATCAGGTTTTGGTTTAGGAGGCATCCCTCGGTCACGAAGCTCTGGCTGTTTCTCTCTGCCATGCTGATGACATGATGGTGACAATTCTCTCGGACTTGCAGCTGCTTCTGATTCAGGTTTGGGAGCTCTGGGGAGTAATTTCAAACAAGTTGGTTTTTCCTGTGCCAGTGCCACCTGCTGCTGCTGAGGTAAGTCTTCTAATGCTTCTGCTTGTTTGTACCACTCTGAACATGGACGCTCAGGTTGCTCTTCCAGCTCCACCTGCTCTAAAGCCATGGGTAAGTGAAGAGAATCAGTCTCTGTGTTTGACTGGGATGTAAACCGTTTCTTCCAACTACGAAGTTTCGCTCGCTGTTGCACTATTTGAGTTGATTCATCCAGCTGTTTCTGAGCCACGGATATGTCGAGAGAATTCATCAGTGTGTTTGGTTGGGATTTTTTTTGCTTTTGGTGAGCACGGAGCTTAGCACACTGCTCTATTATTTGAGCAGATTCCTCAACTTGTAGCAGTGACTGCTCTGACTTCAGGGGTGAGTCAAGAGAGTATGTATCTGTGTGTGGCTGAGATGTCTTGTGCTTTTGCCAACTACGAAGTTTTGCCTGCTGCTTTGTAATATCAATTGATTCTTCAACTGGTTTCTGTTTTATTTCCCGAGGCAATTCACAATCTTGAAGCTCTGGTTGACCCAGATGACGATCCTGTAACTGTGAGCAAGGCAACAGGTCCGCTGAGGAGGTAGCTGTTTGTTTAGATTTAGCTAGCCTTTGACTATGACGCACAACTTGCCTTTGCTCCAACTCTGTCTGAGATTTGGCTGTAACTTGTTTGGGTGCTGGAACTGATTTATTAGGTTGTTCTTCCTTGTCTAGCCGCTTTGCATCCATATATAAATCAGAAGAGGTTAATATTGCACCTGACTGGGGTTCAGGTGCTTGTTGCTCTCTACAAATCTCCAATTGTTGCTGCTGCTTTTCTGTGAGAAACGACTCCACTGTTGTAGGTTTCAGTGCTGAGGATTTCTCTGGATCTGAAAGATCCAAATGTTGCTTCTGCTTGATCTGTTCAGAATCAATGGGTACATACTGATTTTTCCTTCCTTCCAGTTGATGTCTGGCTATCACTTGCTGGAGCTCTGTAAGACTTCCTGGAACTAGTTTATCAGGAAACTCTTCCCTATCAAGCTGCTTTGGATCCATCGGTACCATAGCCCCTGTCTGGGATTCAGTTGCCTCTTGCTCTCCACAAATTTCCAATTGCTGCTGTTTTTCTGAGGTAAATGACTCAACTATTGTGAGTTTCAACCCTGAGGATTTTACTGGATCTGAAAGATCTGATTGTTGTTTCTGCTTAATATGTTCAGAATCAACATGTACATCTTTGGCTTTCCTTTCCTTTGTCTGGGATTTCACCTGCTTTCGTCTACCATACTGCTTAAGTGGCTTCTGATTTTGTTCCAAGAACTCCAAATCTTTTGATTTTCCCTCTTGCAAAACTTCTGAATTTGACAGCTCTGGTTGTTGCTGCTGTTTCGCAGGCAACAACTTCATCATATTAGTTGATAGTGCTGATCTGGGGACTGTTTGATAAAGCTGGAAATTAAGATCTGAAAACTTAAAGCTGAATTATAAGAGTTGATGATTTTCAAGTTACTGAATGTTAGTACTGAAAAAAATAAGTGGAAGCCGTCAGAAATTTAAGCACTGAATTCAATTAAGCTGTTTGAAATGTATATGAAAATTGAAATTAACGTTTGAAAATGTTAGCTATGTTTTTGTCCTTCTAGTGTTTCATAAATATTAACACAGTTTTGCTTAGGACAGTAACATAATATCGTTGTTGGTAATGGAAACATCATATATGCAAATCATAGTTAGCAGAAAAATTGATTTGTGTATATACATATACATATACATATACATATACATATACATATACATATACATATACATATACATATATATAGGTTTCCAATATATCATATATGCGCATCATAGTTAGCAGAAAAAATTGATGTGTATATTAATTTTCGTATCACCTTGATAAACAACATTGACAATTTCTGTTGGATATAATTAATCTGGCGAACAATTTTTCTGTGCAAAACTATAATCGTATATCTACGAAAAAAGGTTAATCCATGAATCACACGAGGTCAAGTATCATCAAACAAGCTTAAGATGAAGATCAAATAATAATTTCAGTATTAAGGCACAAGTACGTTAATGAAAGGCCCTTACACTCAGAGGGATCTCGGCCTTCATGCTTTAGTTGTCTCCGTCGCTCCTCCTCCTTTATCTGCTGCAGTGTTTCAGAAAAATCTTTTACTATTGGTAAATCAATCTCAGAAAGCCTTTCAGAATTTGGAAGCACTTCATATTGCTCTAGATCGAGCAAATCCTTTGTTTGCTCCAGTGACCAAGATAATTCCTTAAATGTTGCAAATTCAAAACCTGGAGGCCGCTCAGGACTTGAAAGGTCTGTCTGATTCTGCTTCTCAAGATGCTCTATTTGCACATTTAAGTCAACAAGAGGCACACAAATTGCATATCCTTCCTGCTTCTGTTGTGGCTGACTTTGTTCTGCACTAATTACAGTTTCCTGCCATCGTGGCTGACCTTGTTCCAGTTCTGAACTAATTCCAACATCCCGACTTAGTGGCTGACTTTGTCCTTCAATCCTGCCATCTCTAAGCTCATGCCCTCCATCTCTTGTCACTTCAATCCGTTGATCATATGCTTCACTGCCTATCACTTCATGATGTTGTTCATCAGATTCAATTAGTTCTTCAGTCACTTCATAAAGCAGTTTACGTACTTGATTATGTTCCCCAACCATGTCAACTTTGTGTTCTTTTATGTCTTTACGTTCTCCTTTGAACTTGTCTTGCTCTATGTTACACTTACTATGTTCTCCAATTACTTCACAATGTTCTTCCTTTTGTTTATCACATACCTCAGCCTCATTTTTCTTAAACTGCCTACCCTGACCCCTCCTTGACTCCCCCTTCTGTTTTCTTTTTAGATGCCCTTTCTTTGGTCTAATGGGGCAGTCCAAAATAGGGTTGGCATCAGCAAATAAATAGTACTTTTTACGAGTGACTGAAATCTCACCAGAATCACAAAGATTACCCAGATGATGTTTCAGTAATGAATTATGAGCCCACGGCAAGTCAGCATACTGATTTTTGATATACTTTGATATTGATTCCTCAGTAGAACCTCCTTTCTCATTTAACTCTTGAAGTGCCCTATGTATCATCTACATCACAAAACAGTGCACAAAATCTAAACTTCAGTTACCAAGGAAGATCACCCCCCACACACACACACAAAAGGTTAACCAACGAACATACACATTACACATCATAGTTGACTAGTCATCATGGCATACAATATGTGAGCAGTTATTAAAATAAAGCTAAAATACACGACAAACAAACAACATAATGCTTAATTATAATTAAAAGTCCCATATACATATCAAATTTTCCATTTTACAGGCACCTTGGAGTACACACATGCATATAGTTGTGTCGGTGCGGCGGAAATGCACATAAAGATTTTATCACCATATGGTTCATGATCTTTCCTAATGAAAAAGAAACTGTACGTGAAGATACAAGAAATATCTATACATTTGCAAGACAATTTTCGATAAACCAAAATCCTATTCTTCACGTGTGTAGAAGCATCTGTAAGATAAAATTCTGGAGTGCTGTTTGGGTGGACTATTCATTGATTATTTTGCGATGACAAAAGAAAACAATTTGGTATTAAAATAATTCCAGCGAAAACTTGAATGCAATCACCGATTGTATTTAAAAATCAAATGCATGAACACCATACATACATACATATATAGTAGACACGTGTATCTAATATACGAATTGTATATTACCGCAGCGTAGGGAGGATGATCATGAGAGTTGAAGTCGGCGAGGAACTTGGTGAGCTGTTCTTCAATGAAGTTTTTCTGCTTGGGGCTTGAATTTTCAGAAAGTTTCATGATGACATCCCTGACTTTGTCCATGGCTTTTTAGGGTTTCTTCCTTCTTCTAATTCTTAGTAGTAGTGGTAGGGTTTGTGGAGGAGGTTTTTGAAATTGAAGGTGGCGACTGGCGATTGAAGTGTTTCACTCGTTAAGTAAACTCCAAGGAACTTGTTTGGCTGCCAAACACAATTATTAAATCCCAAATACAGCCAGCCTCACTTTATTTTTCCCAATTATTATTTTCCTCTTGCTCTTTATACTTCTAGTTTCGGACCAGTTTTTGGAGCAATTCAAATCATATGAAATAATCACTCGGTCATTTCCTTTTATAATTCCTATTTTCAAATTTAAATTTGGGATCCCTAGTGTTTTTGTTTTTGTAATTCGATGCATTTATCAATAATAATTATTCACTGTTTTTATTTTATTTTAAATATATATATATATATATACACTCTATGTAGTCCATATAAAAATTCACGTAAATATTTAAATTAGTTAATTAGAATGATTTTGTCATAAATAAATTTAAATATAATAAATCGTAATTTCAAATTTTCATATAAAAATTTTTGAAAAATATTTATTTTATATTACATATATATGATGCCTTTGCAAAAAAAATTCAATTCCATCCAACCTATTCTCGAAATCACCAAATCATGATGCGAAAATAACTACTGAGCTTTATTATTACAACATATAAACTGTGAGTTTAAATACGAGATATTGCCATCTGCACAATATCCACACGCAAATAAATCCCATCATAATTATTGATACATTATTTTACAAAATGGTGAGATACTAAACAACTCTCTCTAACCTTCATTCCATTCCCCGACTAAAGACTTTCGCTACGTTCTCGCCTCCCGAGAAGAAAAATGGAACAACAAGGAAAATGGTGAAATTTCAACTAGCCCAAGGTAAAGAATATTATGACTAAGATAATATACAACAAATTATCGTTAGTCTCCAACGAGGAAAAAATCTAATAGAATCAATGAGGCAACAAATTTTAAATCAATATTCGCGGTGAAATAATAATTCATTAGAAGAGAGTTAAGTAGAGAATGCAAACTACTATCTTCATGTATGAATTTAAAAGTTAAATCATCTATCTTTTATCCTGTAACATCAATCAACATACATCCGAATCAAATATTCATCTTTGCACTACTGGTAAAGATATTCATCATTAATCATGTTCATCTAAACACCTGCTCATCTTTGCACTACGGCCAAAGATATTCTTCAGAATCATTCATCTTTCTTGCACTTCTGGTAAAAGATATTCAATAATATCATCATTTAAGGTAGAGGATGATGAAAAATATTTTAAAGAAAGCGAATCCAAAGAAACA
Source organism: Panax quinquefolius (assembly GCA_020205615.1). Taxonomy (NCBI): domain Eukaryota; kingdom Viridiplantae; phylum Streptophyta; class Magnoliopsida; order Apiales; family Araliaceae; genus Panax; species Panax quinquefolius. Next base: position 9,362,070 of record CM035151.1, read on the forward strand.
AAATATGCAAGGATTAAGGATTAAGGATTAAGTATTTTATTTTATCCATGTCCAACAATACCTCAAAAATAATCATAGTGGTGTAAAATTCAAGAATGATCAAAACATGGATCTGATCAAAGCTAGTATCCGAATAGATATTTTTTGAGACGAAAAGAAAAATTTTCATTTTTCTTGAATAATCTGCAAATATTCGTGAATAATGTCAGATATCGTGAATAGTCTTCAGTATCGTGAATAAGAACTCAGACACCAAAAGATAGAAATTCCACAAAAAAAAATCTTCACGCTTACGTAATAGTACTTTCGTGAATAAGAACTCGTGAATAAGTAACTCATGAATAAGAACTCGTGAATAAGAACTCATGAATAATAACCCCGACATGAAAAAGTTCCAAATTTGATAAAAAGTTCCAACCAATATTTCAAAGATAATGATATTGAAGAAATAATATCATTTGAAGAAAATAACATCCCTTACCTCGAAGACAAGATTTGGTTGAAACACCGGATATAAAGCTATGACTTGAACTTGCACCGTATAGCAATACTCAAAGTATACTCAAAATACTCACAAGAATACGCTTCGATAATATAGAGAGAAAAACTTGGAGTTTACGGTGTGATTTTCGATTCTAACTAAGACCCTATTTATAGGAAATTCTTTAACACAAAAGCAGAAAATTTAATATAATAATAATATATTATATATATTCCTACACCAACCAAGACTCCTGAAATCAGCATGTTTACAACACATGAGGGCCAACCAAAAAATAATAAAAACATTTTTGTTGATATAAATAATTAAAACTTCCAAAAATCAATTATTTGAACTTGAACTTCATAATTCATAATAAATAGCCCTTTCATCAGAAAATTCGAATCTCGCGAGTTTTTATAGGAAATTCAATTCTCTACAACTTTGCAGAAGAAAGTTTTTCCAAATTCTAAATAGAAATTGGTAAAATTCACAAACGGACGATTTTACAAGCTTATAATCAAATTTCAACATCGAAAATGGGGTCCACCGACACACAAAAACATGTGTTAATCATTTAATGCCACAAAAATACTCTTCCTCCTCATATACTCATATATCCCACATTCATTATAAAATATCACCTTATTAATATATTATTAAAATAATATATTTAAATGAATTATTTTATCGGAAAATGATAAATTATTAATTTTCAACAATTGTCATTTTAAAATTTTCTCCATCTATATCCACATAAAATCAATATTTTCCTCATCATAATAATTAATTATTCACAAATAATATTACGAATCACAAGATCTTGACAACCAGCCGTAGTTCAGGAAGAGGGGCTTTCCAATAAAATTTCTCACTTCTTGTATGATTAGGTGACCAAACCTCTCCTTAGACAGAAACTTTCTAGACATTGCCAATAATGTTATCTAATAATATTATTCGGATAATATGAATTATTAGCCGATAATAAAAAATACTTTGTAATGACAAATATTGAAACAACAATGATATAAAATATCAACGCAAAGAATTATTGAATCAATAAAATAAAATATTAAATAGTAATTCTTTGTAACAATTATTGAGTAGTAATTGCCCTTCTTACGTAAGAATCAATAATTGGTGCAATACTGGTGTCTTTCTTTGTTCAACAACGGCATTATTAGTGTGTTTTAACCACCGGGTATTCCAACGATATTAATTGATGAATAACTACGCCGTTATTTATAAACAACTTATATTTATCGTTTCTTCATCCAATCGCTTTCCGTTATGGGGCCCATAAAAGACTGCCAAACCGTCGTACAAATATTCTCAAACGATCTAATATTCCACGACCAAACGAATATTCCCTAATAATAATAAATATTTTATAACCACTTGCTTATTCAAATATTTGCGTATTTTACCCATAACTATCCACGTTAATCAAATCAACCCTTACTATTTCAAAATAATAAATAGAGGAAAATAAATTTTATTTATTAATAATTTGGGGTCTTACAACCTCCCTCCTTATGAAATTTCGTCCTCGAAATTGGCGTACGTATTCTGTGTTTGAAAAGATGAGAATACCTACGCTTTCATTTCCGTTTCCAACTCCCAGGTCATTTCCTCAATAGCATGGTTTCTCCACAAAACTTTAACTTGTGGTATAACCTCGGTACATGGGACATGTTCTTTCCTATCCAAGATCTTGACAGGTACCTCCTCGTACGTTAAGTCTTCGGCTATCTCGTTCGGTTCTAACTCAATGACGTGGTTCGGTTCGTCCCACATATTTACGTAACATCGATCGTGAAAACGTTATGAACACGCCGTCATACTTTACGGTAAAAAAGCAGTCTATAGGCCACGTTCTATTCGATCGAGAATTTCAAATGGATTAATAAATCGAAGGTTTGAGCTTTCCTCACCTCACCGATTCTCGCTTTTGAAATAACAACTTCTTGCACCTCCTTCTTCAAATTCATCACCCGGTGTGTAGCTTGAAACGACTTTAACTTTATCGATTAAAGTCGATTATACTCGTATATCATCACGTGGGTAACTAGAGTTTTCATCTCCATCTCTATTATTTGTAAATTATCTGAAATGAGTCTTTGACAATATCGTACTTTCGTATTTGATAATCGATCTTCTACTCAACACGCCGCCTACCACGTTAAGCTTTTTCGGGATGGCATGGTGAAACATGTGTCTTTGAAATGAGTCTTCTCTTGAGTTCTTCAAGCTCTTCCCACATTCCTTGCTCCATTCGAATTTTGTATCTCTACGAATTAAATTGCGTTAATGGAATAGCAATTCGAGAATATCCTTCAACGAATCTCCGATAATAACCAACTAAGCCTAGAAAGCTACGTATTTAGATTCTGGGACTTAGGTTGTTCTCAATCGTGACTCGTATCCCAACCTTGGATAAAGACGTTTTCAATGACACCTATCAGTTTACTATCGCACGAATATGGTGTCCCCTACGGAGAGTCGGCGGTGCATTCCAAAAGGAAGTCACCAGATAAAGGCTCGGTACCAAATTCTATAGTTGAATTTTAACTCCACGAAGTTCAATAGAGCCATTCGATATGAGATTTTAGAAATGAGTTTGTCTGACGGGTTCAAAGTCGATACAAAATTTAATATCGGTCTTTGGGAGTAAGCCAAGAAATTCTTCAGAAATACGTCGGGAAAAATCAATAACAACAGGAATATTATTCAAATCGACGTGTCTTTATTCAAATCCATAACATGGACTAAGAAAACTTGACATCCGTAATAAACGAATGACTTCATGGCTTTATATGAAAATGTTTGACTCTGATAGTTTGATTGCTTGAATTGAATAACGAGTTGCTTAGGAATATGAAAACTAACAACCTTACGAAAGTAATCAATTTCGGCATTGATGAGTAGTTAACCTTAAAATCACATCAAAAGCAAATATCTCTATAGAAATAAGGTTAACGGTAATGTGATAGTGCCAACTGAATCAAGCAAGATTTCTAAACAACGGATGTAATGAAAGTTTCTCTAACAGAGTCTCCATAAATAAGTCAAAGTCTAATTTCTCC